>JAQFYR010000574.1:0-12247 GCA_034694985.1 Campodea silvestrii
ATAATACAATTGCTTCAAATGGTAGTTTGTTTTCTTGCTGGTATATATACTTCTATAAAGTACGCTCAAGGTGACTGTAGGGCTATGAACTACACCAGTTGTGTTTTCATGTTATGTATATATTTTAGTTATTTGCTATTATTTGCCCAGTTTTTCTATAACTCTTACGTAGCGAAAAGTGCGTATTCTGTGAAGGTAAAAAGATATTAATATACGAAACTGAGCTTGCAATTATTAAATAATGAATTATGTGTTTCATTCATTGTTATCAAAATACACTGTGAAGGCATTTATTAAATAATGAATTATGTGTTTCATAACATACTATCCCTATTCCACGAAACGTTAGTAAGTACTTGAGACATCTGTGTTAAGAGTCATCTGGAGTGGTAACACTTAACCGGTACTGAAACAGGTTTTTCGTACTATAAAAACACTAAAAAGGTGTTTATCAAAATTCTGAAAAGTAAGGGTATTTGTAATTTGATTGTACCGTAAGTACGCTCTTTGGAAATTTCGATTTCGTGCTTATAGTCACAGCTATTTGGATATTAAAAACCGTATTTTATTACACTAATGGAGACGAACCTTAAAAATTGAAATTTTAATGAAAGTACTTACAGTATGTACAATTTAAAATTTTCCCTACTTTCCAGAGTTTTGATAAATATATTTTAGGTCATTTTACACAACAAAAGCCCTGTTTTACAGTGCAGGGTCTCCGGAAGACTGTTAAGTGGGGCTTTGGAGACTATACAACCTCGGACCTCCAGAACCTTAGCAGTTCCAGGGAGGGGGTGAGGGAAAACCGACGAGTAAAATTTATAATGAATAAAAAGTGAACTTTCTACGTAAATTCCATAAAAACAACGTTTCAAATCTGGAAACTCACTTCGCTCGAAGTTATTTCTTGTATCTTGAACTACATTATCGGTTTACTACCCTGTTGGCCTGAGTATTTCTGTTGCCTACCATACCCAGAAAAACTTTCTTCTGCTGCCGATATTCATAAATATTTCTTCAGCAGCCCAACGTATGCTCAGGAAATCTTTGGATTCCTCTTTGGTACAGTACTTTGATGTGGCAGCAAAAGGTAAAATGAACTGAAATTGTATTAATAAATAAATAGCAAAGGCCCGCAATGCAATGTAGTCCTTGGCCGCAAAGTTTCTTAAGACTCTCTTGAAAAAACAGTACTACTGTTTTCCTAAAAATAATGCACAGTGTCGGGATTTCGGGAATCTTCAGATGTGTAACAGTTCGAAAAGCCGTCGTTCATTGCATAAAACTTGTGTGGCACTAGTTTCATGGAATGAAACCCTTATACGTAACTATGAGCGGTGTAAATGGAAATAATCTGATTCGTTATTATACAAAGCTCCATTCATAAATGTTTTATTTTTGTGACACGTTTCACAGAATAATATTGTCATCCTCATCGTCCGGGAGTCACCTATAAAGTATGTTAGTAATGCAAATGTATAGATCAAAAGAAATCCATAATTCGATTACCAAATTCTACTACATCTACTCTAAACTCAAAACAGCATTTGAGTCAAACACAAATAAAAGTATATTTCACAATTCACTGTATTTTTAAATACTTTTAAATGTATCAGCAATGTCAGATATCTCCATCAGATGACTCTGATGAAGTGATGATGCATTTTCATCGGAACTGTTCAAGATTTTCACGTCAAACAGCGCTTTTATGGAAGCCATTGCTGACTGCTCCGTATAAAACTCAAAGTAGAATTCACCTATTGTTCAATGTCGAGATAGTAAAAAAGTACTTTCCTACTTACTATGCATGGATCTTTATTGTTTTACCCGTTTCGCGCACAGGATATCCTCAGATTAGTAAAGAACAAAAGTAAATTATTTTTAAATGTGAACTGAATCATACCAGAGTTCCTAATAATATTATTATATTAAAAAGCATGTCAACGTGGATTGCACTACCAAATATACAGATAACAATGAATTAAATGCCAGAAAATTAAAATATTAAAATTTAGTATGAAATAACAATTGAGAAAAGACTTTACACACGGATGAAAGGAATTTTAAGAATACTAATTGTGAACATAAAAGAAACTCCAGTAAATAAATAAAAGTTAAAATGATACAAATGTACAAACTAGTTTTTTTAATAAATAAATATTTGATCGTTACACAACCTTCGAGGTTACTTTGATATTTATTCATTTTTTGAAATCCATTATTCTTCATATAGGTAAACCATAAGACTATTTTGAGATAGTAATTTACTTTTAACTCAGCATTCAATGGTCGATGACTGCTATTGCCATTGGCACGTTTGCATCACTAAGCATTATAATGTGTTCTATTTCTAATTTTCCACCGTTGTTTGAAGAAGGTAGATCAATCTGAGAGTACTTCGTACAGGTGAATGAAACATGAAAAAAAATTCCAGTCTTGATCTAAGTTTTCTCTGTTCTGGTGCAGTAAGTGGAATAAGATGAGCACCTAAACTATTGTTGGTTCGTCCGTTCGTGATTGTTATAGTTGCACAAGATGTGTTTTGGATCAACTGTATAAGTCTTTTATATTAGAATAATTATTATATCCACTGCAAAAGGTAAGGGAAGATATTCTTGACACAAATTTCGAGACTCACTAGATTAAGCCTTCTCGACTTTTCTAGACTCAGTTTAAAGTCAACTAGTTTCTGTTTCTGTGTCTTACCTTGTTTAAAATTCAAAGATTTTACTTTCGTCTTCACTGTCCAGACGATCAGCCTTCAGACTAGTTTCACCCTGATTGCAGCCATAGATACTCAGTCACATCCCATATGTATAAACAAAAGTAAACGCTGTTAATTGAATCAAATCCTTGAATTCCTATATTATGTGTATAAACGATATAGTACTAACCCACTTGCGAAATAAAGCCTTCATTTCACGTTTCTTTGAACCCAGTTGCGCACTGCACCTCATTCTTTTATTTTGCTCTAATTAAAGTATATAGTGCTCATGATTTCAAGTGCTTGTGAAGTGAAAATAAATATACAACCGGGCATCAAGGATCAAGCTAACCTCTTGGTTAATAATTATCTGTAAAACTGTATTCATGGACTCTGAAGTATATTATGTATTTATTTTTATGCGTACGGCCCGTCGCAGTACATAAGAAGCTTTCCAAAGACAATGTTATTAATATGTCAAAACGTCGCTAAATCTATGATAAAGTACTGGATATGAGATTTATATACGAAAGCTCCGTTTTGAGCAAAGACTGTCATTCCATGCATTGTTCCACTTGAGTTTGGAGCAATAAAGAAAATAACCGTCTCCGTTCAGACGAATCACATATCTTCACTGCTTACATTGCCACTAAAATTTAGTTGTTACTGTCAGTCTGTAACTTGATTGATGAAGAAGTAATCATGAACAATGATTGTGATGAAGAATACCGGCTATACCGCTATAATAAGCGGCCACATGGAGAATCAGGGAGCAGTTACCCCCATTGCCGTAGCGTCAAATTTCGGGCCCTCCCGCAAGAAAGCTGTACGGGCCTCTATAAATTATGAGTAGGGAAAAGCAAGTTTTTTTTACATATAATTCAAAATACAGATATCACTTAAATTTTGGACAATTTTATATATTTATTATGATTAGTTACAAAGTCAGTACTAACTTCAAGTCGATTAATATGATTTTTATGTTCAATATTTGTCATTCTCTTGAAGTTGAAAATTAGATGACTTGCCATAATAATTGTAAAATTTTATTCATATCCAACTTCGAAGTAGAGAATTCGAAGAGTCGACGACGATGTTTACAAAAGCGAAAATAGGAAAAATAAAGCACCAAGAACATTATTTAAATACTATGAAAATAAATGACAATGTTTGCCAAACCCTACACCAACAAGGTCAAGTTTCCAGGCGCTGTAAAACGAACATTTTTTTCGGCTGTCAGAAATTGCAGGGAGCCAGTGACTACCTTGACCAAAACCTCATATGCATCCAGTTCATGATTTTTGTTCATCACCAAAATATCTTTAAACGAGTAATCCGTCTTCAAAATTCCAATTTCTCTGTGTCATAGTCCATAAGAAATATACGTAAAACATTTATATATTCAACTTTGCTCAAATTTTGTATAAGGTAAAAGAATGTGACCCTTATTAACAATACATATTCCGTTTTCATAAATATGTTTTATTTCCGAAGTTAGAAGGTTCAAGGTATTGAAAATTAAAGCAAAACTGTTTTAAAACTACTGGTAATTATATTAGTTAAAATATTTTTCAACCATATAAATATGTCAATAGTGCCTATTTTCAAAAACCGAAAGTAAAATGTGAGCCACTTCGTAGACAAAAAATTACGTGGGTTTCACACGGGACATAATATTATCAGGTGAGGATATAATATTATCTGGTGTGGGTAAGGGAAACAGTCATCACTACAATTTGTGACAGCTGAAAGCACCTAGAAATGTTCCATCGTAAATTCAAAAGTGACTAGTTAATCTATTTTGAAAGATTTGACAAGAATATCGAAAAACAATACGCATAATCTTTCGATGACAACACAATAAGGAAGCCATATACCTTGAATGACGTTTACGCACTTCAGTTGATGAATAAGATAATGTTGCAATGAGAAAAAATATACATAACATAAATACATGCTATACAGTTAAAACCTTAAAAGATTCTCTGCTTTTTCTCGAAATCCGTTAATCCGGATTTTAGATCGTGACCGGATTTTAGATCTTGATCAATTAGACCAAAACCAGAAAGAATGTTATTGTAAAAAATTATGTCGCTAAACAGCTAGCTTTCAAGTAGGTCGTCTACTGCTAATATTATTATTAAATATTTTCTGCTTTACTTTCATTAAAAGTATTTTGAGGATGGTTTGTCCGAACTAAGCCGAAATAATGATCGGTGTTAAATGATACGAAACAGTTTGGAAGATAAAAAAAAAATTCAAAAGAATAGTGATATCTGATGTGCAAGAATTTGCACATTCTACATGTTAACTGCTGACATAAAGTAAATACCATTTTGCAGAAACACATACACAGGGAGTAGATAAAACTACGAAGGTGTTATATAATGCACGGAAATTACAAGACTTTATCCCACAACAAAACTTCAAATTTAGTGATTATAGCTGATTGCTGTATATTTCATTCATTCCCACGACGAACAGCATGCACTTATAAGGGCTTCATTAAAACCACATTTCACTTGTAGATTTTCCTGATGCTTTTTCTAATTATAATTGAAATATTTTCGCACCCAACAGCTTTATTCTACGAAAGTTCGTCAGTTATACAGGATCTGAAGAAAATGGCCAGTGCTGCTGCTGGCCCAGTGATGGACTGGCCATTCGGACATTCAGGCAAATGCCCGAAGGGCCGGTTCGAAAAACCCTCTGAAGAGTCTGAAGGGTCGGTTCGAAAATTTAAAACACAGTGTTTAATGGGAAATTGTTAAAAGTAATGATAACAAAATAATTAGAACGAAATCTGTGTACAAAACGAGACTGCTGACTTGAGTAATCTGAAATTAGTAGTATAAAACTATCTCAGCATTCGTGCATTATTATTATCAATTGAATATATGAAAATGTTTCATCAGTGTAAAATATACATAGTTTTTACGACCTAAAAGTCTTTACTACAGGGAAACGTCTTCGAAAATTGCATAATGCTAATTTATAAAAGAGTATGTGCAATATAAAGGTCGAGTTCATAGAGGAAGGGCCGGTTCCAAATCCTGAAATACGAAGGGCCAGTTCGCGAATTTAAGGTTTCGAAAGCGAACCTAAAGTAAAGACATTTCGAAAAAAATATGTCTATATGACTTTCCAGTTTTCATTTATCTTTTTTGAGGCAGAAAGCACGATTTATGTACAGTTTTATACTTTAATACACTGCTTCTGATGTGTTGCCCCTAACATTCTTCAAGAGAAATGTATTTTCTTTAGAAAAGAAACCTTGCTTAGAATCAAGATTGTCAATCTGTAGGCAGCAGCTGAAACCAGCTTTAAATTTTAATTTCTGCTGTGCTTTGGATAAGATATTAATGGATTTTAGAAAAGAAAATATATAATTGTTCAAGTCTTGAGGTAGACGTCATGTTTGTAGTTGCGCACTTATTTTCATTATAGGGATTATTCGGGGCAATGTATCAGAAACCATGTTTTAAAAAAAAATTGTACACAAATAGTGTTTTGTACACCATCAGAAAAATTAATGGACACTATGAAAGTCCTGTGACGGAAAACATACGAGTATTTTTGGAAATTGTCCTACAGTTATGTTCCTCATTCTGTTTTCAAGCCATAAATTATGAGGGCGGTACCTAATCCCTGATAATTAATTACATCGAGAAGGCATATTTTGCGTTAATTTTTATTCATATTTCTGCCCTTGCAGCGCTTGAGCGACATTTTTACCAAGTGGGATTTCAGATGTTTTTGCATCTCATTCACTACTGCCAGTGATGGTTAAGTTTGAAACCTATAAGTCACCATTTCTTCTACTATGTTATAAACCATTATATGCCTTATTAAAATTTGTAAAAGAATACCGTATACCGCAGTGAGCCATCAAGCGTATTTGAAAGCAATAATGAGCTTGTATTTCCTCTTGCAGAGGGTGGCGCGTAAAGTATATGACCTAATTAGAAACAAGTCTATTTTTGCCAGTAGCAACTTTTATTTACATGGATAATGACAGTCGTGCAGCAGAAAAGTAGAAAATATTTTTATTCTACAAATAATGCAGTGCTTTACTCCTAAACAACGCGGAATATTAACGTAAATGTCTAATGAGGGACACTTTTCCGGGAGCCTCCTTTTTCGTTCTGGCGATTTGCATGCAATCTGCCAATTTGGTCTCCTACACTTCTTTTTCTGAATTATTTGAATTCCTTAGTATACGTCATCAAGGTACAGACAATTATTGGGACTCTGAAGGAGAATATTCAACAGAAAATAAGAAGTCTTGAAAAATGCGATGAACAGGCTGGCCTCAATTTTACATCAAAGCTGGAGGATGACATATATTGACCATCATATTTCACACATAACAAAACAGAATTTGACATCTTTAAGAAAAGTATTATATATATACATATATAATTATTTCCTTTATTTGAAAAGTTATGAACAAAACAAATTAGGTCATACTTTTTGCGCCACCGTGTATTATAATTTTGTACGAATTTATAGCAAAAATATTATGTGTGTTCTTGCCCATCAGTAAATTAACAAAATCAAAATAGTAATGGTTTCTCTAATAACTGCTATAGCTTGCATGGGCGTACGGAGGAAGGATGGAGAGTATTAT
The DNA here is from genome assembly GCA_034694985.1 of Campodea silvestrii. Taxonomy (NCBI): domain Eukaryota; kingdom Metazoa; phylum Arthropoda; class Diplura; order Rhabdura; family Campodeidae; genus Campodea; species Campodea silvestrii. Next base: position 7,338 of record JAQFYR010000574.1, read on the forward strand.
GTAGGGGTTTCGAATTTTATGAAAGCAGTATGTGAAAAATTGAAATAAGAAAAAGAAACAACATTTGTTGAGAAACAATTTGGTTGACACTCCTTCATATCTGGACTTTCCGTTATAAAAAACGCAAAAAAAAAATCACTCCCACTCCGCTTTGGCCTTAATGGTCCTAAACTTCCCACTCAGGTATATACGTTCTTGTCCACACCCCCTTCTTGTTTTTTTAACGGACGATCATGATAATATCTTGGGCCGCCATTCTTTAATTTGCCCGGGCCGAATTTGGTTCCCAGTCCGCCCCTGGCATTGATGAATTAAATTGAGAAAAACGTCGGAAATGTTCTTTGTTTGGTAAGAGTCCAGTGATTACAACAGGCGCATTTGGGTAGGTTGATTTTATTCTCGACACTAGGTTGTCCATTTTACTAGTTATTGTTGGGACAGGATCACCAGATAAAACATTGTTCGCGCCGATTTGAAGAAAGAAAACATTATTTTCTTGTTCTTTAGAAAAAGTACTAAAACATCGTTGAAAATTCTCTATTTTACTACCACTCTGAACATGTGATTGGAATAATTCACTATCGTTAAGTTCTGAGGCAACACCACGACCTGTAGAATCGCTGATAAGGATGGCTTTTCTCCTTTTTCGTTTATTGGATGGGGGTGAAGCCACGTGATCAGGATCTGATGTACCAGGAGAAGGAGTGTTGGCATTGTCAGGATTAGCTTCAATACTTGGTGAACTGATGTACAATGAGGTAAACCTATTTGTCACTGAGACAGGAGTAGGTTCAAAGGATATGGGAGCAGAATGTTTTTTATTGACCAGCATAAAATCTTGAGAAGTTGGCACAATATGTTGTACTATGCTAGGATTCACTGTATCAGTTGTGTGTTGAGTCTGTAATTTCGCTACTTGTTCTTCTAGAGAGACAAGTCGTTCATTTAAACTGGTGAATTGTTCAAAATTACTAACATAGTTGATGATGATGGAAAGGCAAGTAGGGCAAGCCCAGAAACGAATACTACTCTTCCCTTTCGGTAGGATAAGCTTCACACAGATTTCATGGAACCAAGATGAACAAATCGTACAGGTAATCATACCTCCAGCATTTTCATCTTGATGGTTGTGCTGACAGTTACCAGGACAGTATATTGTAGTCTTTGTAGGAGAAGAAGCAATGATTGGTTTCTTCTTTTTTGGAGGCGGCATTGTAATTTCTTTATTAATTTGTTATATGGCAAATATCAGAGTGCGAAACACACTACACTTTGACTGACAGTCAATAGATGTCGGTCAAATACTGTTCACTTGACGTTATAAAAGTACATAAAACAACTACTTTCAGTGACGGTATTTTCTCACAGATGGCGTTGCGTTATTGAGGAATATATTCGAAGAATGTTTAGAACGAAATTCTTGAAGTCGTGTAAATTAACATGTGTACTTCACATAGCTCTCCACTTTATTCGTAAGGTCGTAAAACATGAAGGATTACATGCAACTCGGAAATAATCGCGATAAAAATTGTATGCGAAATAGTTCGAAAATATCCGCTTCTTACATAGTGCAGAAATAATATAAATAACGATTAGATTAGTCGCATTTGACAGTACGTAATGATAGTACTAATGTCGTAATGCCTATAACTTATCATTTCGTGGAAATGTTTTCTTAATAAACTCACTAATACGGAGATGCACGTCAATGATAGTTTCGGAAATGATAGCACGACACATTCACAAACACAAACACAAAACAGTGTTTTCATGCACTAAATACAAGATAAAATAGTCTAAAAACCGAGAAAGAATGCAGAGCGTTTCTAGATAATATAAAGTAAAAAAATATATCCGCAGTGTATTAAGCCACAATTAAGTCATTAACATTTACCATTGAATACTATAGGAAGTCAATTAAGTCAATAGTTTAATTATCCGTTTCGGTGTACGTCTTGGAAAGGAGCGAGCACCCCCTCGGGAATATGGGTTGGGAAGGATCGGCAAACGACCTGATGACTCCTGAAGGGACGAAACCGCGGTCGTGTACCCATCCTTCACATGCCCATATTCCATACGTATGTGATAGTAGTCCCCTGGAGGGTTTATTAAGGGTGGTAAAACACCTGTCTCAGTTTGGTCCTATCCTCTAATATTCAGTAAAATATTTACATATAATATGAAAGGTCATCTTGGATTTGAAGTTCGCCATAGAGATATTCCGAAGCCAACAAAAAGGATTGAAAATTGAAAAAGAAAAAATGTGCTAAAATCACACTGAAAATTCATATTTCCCACTGCTATCGCAAACGTTTCGTCCTCGCTTTGGATTTTTTTTTTTTTTTTTTTAAATCTCCTCCAATGTGACTTGACCTGCCGTTTTAGGAAATTCGAGCTACGGCTATACAAAATACATTATTATGTACTAAAAAAATGTACAGGATCTTCCTTAAAAGTTTCGTTTGCATCGGTTCAAATGAAATTTGACAAAAAGAATTGCCTGATGTTTTGAAGAAAAGAAAAGTACAATATAAAATGAATAACACAAGAAACTATTTAGTGATCATAGATATGCCATGCAGTTACACAGGGATATAAAAAGCAGTATAGGATTCTGCATCGATATAGTGGTACAATACAAGCCATAAATATTCTGTAGTCACTCCCAGTAGTACTTTTGTATTTGTTTCAAAAGTGCTTTTTAAAGGCTTATATTCTTTGCTCTTGTAAAAGAGCATTCTACGAAGAAAGTAAAGGCTACCCACTTCTGTTGCTCTTAAAAAAAGTTGCAATCGGACACATACGTTCAAATAAAATATCTTTGGTTGTATAAACTATAAAGGATAATATTGAAATGGCTCTCCCGAAGTATCAAGCGGTTTACAAGTGAACTAGGGGAACATAATAATCTACAGTAGTGAATTCGCTGGATGCTCTATTGATGACGCCCAGCAATCTCACTCAAGTATTTACTGATGTATGTAAATGCATGTGGAATCTCAATGAATAGTCCAGTAGGATGTCATGGTCCGTGATATAGCTAACTTGTTTCTATTTTCGCTTTATTAATAATGTATTACATGTGCTTTAATGATGTACCATTCCAGAATGTTATTAACATGAGTCTGAGTAAATCAACACGAGTCTGAGTAGTGAGTAGACAACACGACTCTGCGTAACTCATATTACCTGACAGTCATCGGGTGTTGATTGCTCTTGATATGTCAATATCATTAGCACTAAAACGTGCATTCGAGCGGTGAATGACTTTTTTGAATTCATTATGAAATATTTTGAATTCATTATGAAAAGACTTTTTGAATTCATTATGAAATATTTTGAATTCATTATGAAAAGACTTTTTGAATTCATTATGAAATGCGGTAGTGTTCCAACAAATTTGAAAGTCATTTTTGAAATTTATTGACGATGAAACTTTCAGATTTAAAAATCATTTCAACCTGAAATTAAAATAAAGCAAACTCGAGGATTCAAAGTAACCTACATATAGAAAAACATGGGATATTCCGAACCTAGCAGCAATGCATGCCCTTGGTTAAGAGAGGGCAGCCTTTCGAGAAATTAGATGTCACTTTATAAAATATAGCAATGATATTGTTGAGTAATGGAGAACGTTTAATTTCATTGTAATCAACAAATTGTTAGAAATTCCCTTTCCTTTAATTTTTGAGGAAAGACCCTAGTAATATTATTTAGTCAAATTATCGACAGTAATGATGTATTTACGTTATGCAAATAAATAGAGCACATTTAGAAAAGTCCAACGTGATATATCTTTGTTCAGCGTCTTTATATTATTTGCATTGGAAGCTCATTGTTGGAAATAATCACATCTATTGTATCGGTACATAAATTACAAATATGACATCAGTTCTACTTTCATGAATATAAAAGTTCATTGTTTATATTAGGATATGCTTATGTTTAATGTCTTGTCCAAAATATTTAAATTTTGATTGTATTACCACTATTTGTCTGTACTCCACCGATGAAAACCATATTTCTGGAATCCAGAAACATTTATGTATTCGTCAATACAATCAATTTGGTTCAATAAAGACATTATTGTGAATTGCAATGTAATTATATTATTTTATTTTGTAACACAAAGTTGGCATACGTTTTGCAACTATGTAACCACTTTGATTTGGCTTGTTTAGTTATTTAGAAATTCACGACATCAATTTCTCCAGTAGAATAATTATTTTTAAAAGTACTTATTAGTTGTCTTGCTTCAATTGGTTTTAAAACAGTTGCAAAATCAGTTGCTTCAAGTAATAATAATTGTTTTGGTTGCAAATAATCAAAATCTACTCCTAATTGTTGTATTGTAGTCAACAATGATTGAATCTTCCCATCATCGAATTTTGGAAATTCTCTTTGGATGACAACTTTTAATCCAGAAATATTTGAAACAGTAACACTGTCTGATGCTCCAAGAGATACTTCATTCATGGCAGCTGGTAACGCTGTTGATTTTCTTGTGGTCTAGTGGGATAAATAGGAAAATTATATAACCATTTAAATAAACTAGAAACTGTGAGAATTGCCAGTGAGTCAGATTCATCTACTTAGATTCAAATTGCATCAAATTTTGTAACATCAAATTTTGTAATTTTTTAGGATCGAAAAACAAGGTTTATAAATTCTTTCAACTAAGGTAAACTATCTTAACTGGAGGGTCCAGTGGAAGAAACCGCTAAGTCCAATTTTGCCGCTTTGCAGTGCCGTACCCAGCTCCCCAGCAGTGGGCGGGCAAACATACCGGTAGGCACGGCAAGAATTTTATATACGGTACATATATTATATAAATGTTTGGTCGTCAAATGTGTAATATTTGTTTTAAATTCAAAGTGAATTATAATACATCGAAAACAGTAAAATATAAT
>JAQFYR010000575.1:0-12244 GCA_034694985.1 Campodea silvestrii
GAACCTTCCCATACCCATTACTTCCATACATAGGTGACAGTAGTCCCCTGAGGGGCTAAATGGTGGTAAAACACCTGTCTGATTGATCCTATAATCCTTTAGTATTCAGTACAATATTTACATAATTAAAATTTCTATGACAAGTTAAAGAGAAATGTACATGACAAAATACACATTCACTCAAACCATTTTAACTGTTGGTATCTTCAGCTAAAAATGTTAGGATGTCAGTTTCTGGCTTCATTTTACATAAGCAGTAAAACTGGAATCTAAACTCGAATTTTATATTCACTTGGCCAGCAAATAGTGATTCCATAGATTTCTCTTGTAATTAGCAGGCAAATGCTGTGAAAATGTGATTATAAGTAAATTTCCGGTTTAAGAATAAGTCGATCTTTCGATCACTCTATAATTACAAGACGAATACCCTATATCAGAATTTAGAAGAATCTTTTTCATCATTATAACAGCTTTATAATATTATGGTGTCAAGTGATATAATACAATAATATTATTCCCATTTTTATTAGTAAAATTTCTTTATTGCTTCGAACGATTGAAATACACCTGAAAGGGATCAATAAAAAAACAGTGAAACATTTACACATTTTTGAACAATTTTTATAATAATCAACACATTACAAACAGACATGTAACTACCGTACTATTCGAATAAAACATATTTCTTTTATTTAAAACATAACTGATTTTTCACGACATTTCTAAATAAGATTGTTATTACTCTGTAACTTTTGTACTCAAGTATACACTCTGATTTTGTACATGTATCATAACTATTCGTGATGACAGAGCTTCGATACGCTATCTGGTGAGAGTTTTTGGAAACACTCGTTAACGGATTAGCTCGTAGTGCTACTGCTTACCTGCGGTGCATTGGGAGAATGATGGAAATGAAACTCTTATGAAGAATAACAAACATATTGTTGTGTTCCGCAATGCATATCGAAAGGAACGCTGGCATTTCCACAATGACTCTGTACTGCTACGAACTTTTATCAGTCATCCATCTTCCATGATGGGATTATGGGAAGCGATCGCAGCGCCGCCTATAGGACGTTGACATCGCGTATAAGGTTTTGCCCCAGTGTGCGTTCTCATATGGTGTTTGAGATGGTGTTCTAAATAAAATGGCTTACTACATAATTCACATGTATATGTTCTTTCATCTAAATGCATTATAATATGATTCTCCAGACCACTGGAATCAAAAAAGGATTTTCCACATTGTTTACAAATGTATGGCTTTTCTCCATTGTGAACTCGCATAAGTCGTTTCAGACTAGGTGAAAAACGAAATGACTTCTTACATGTATTACAAGTATAAGGGTATTTTTCTACATGAACTATTTTATGTTCTTTGGGAATACGTAACTGTTGAAATGATTTGTTATATGTTTTACAAATAAACCGATTTTCTTCTGGATGTTTACGTTTCATATGAGAAGTGAGATCACTTGATATACAATATAATTGGTTACAAAACTTGCAATTATGAGGGGGTGTAATTATATGGGTTAATATGTGTCTAATGGAATTTGATTTCATACTAAACGATTTGTTACATGCTGTACATGCATAAGGCTTTTCCCTAATATGTGTTAGCATATGTTCCTGAAGTTTGCTCAAACAAGTGAAGACTTTGCTGCATGTTTTACAAGAAAGTGGTATCTTTTTAGTATGTTGAATTTCATCATGTTTTTGGAATTCTTCTGCATTATTAAATAATAAATCACATGGTTTGCATTTGTAATAAATTGTACTATTATGAAAGTGAGCGGGTAACATAACATTGCTGAAATTGTTAAATATTTCTTTGCAGGTGTCACATTTATAGGACCTGTTTTCGGAATAAATTATGATTACTTTTGAACTATCAGTATTTTCAGCAATGGTACTAAAAACATCGGTCTTATCTGTTTCTTCCACTTCATATTCCGAAATTTCTTTAATTTCCAGATGAGCTAATGTTGTAGGCGAACTATTGCAACTGACAGAAGTTAATGTAATTTTTATACCCGTATTACTTTTATTGAATAATTTTATTAAATTGAAACGATTATCTATTTCATTGGATGATTTTCCGTTTAAGGACATTTCAATCTTATGTTCAAAGGTAAATTTAAAGTTAGTGTCACTAGCTGAATAATTAAGTTATGGAAAATCTGTCATATAGGCTTTCAGTTTATAAAAATTTACAGTATAGCAGCATTATTTCTTTAAAATTAAATATTTGAAACAAGATTTACTGAAGGTAATATCACGGACAGTTACAACACGTATTTCTCGTTATACACGCTGAATAACGTTTCAAACGTATTCAAATATTATTGTGGTTCACAATAATTTTACCCGTTTCAGTGTTTCAATGTTTATTGGTATCCATAAACTCCAGGTATTTGATTATCACATATCTAGCACCATTTATTCTCAGTTGTTCCAGCTTTGCAGATAAGCATATTTGAAGCTTCGTTTTCTTCAGGGCAGTTTTCACAATCACTGGTGCATTACTCTGAAAGAAACGAAAGTATAATTAATTCAACTCAGAATCTCAAAATAGAGAACCAAACTATATACTTTAGTTGCTAAGTATAATAACATTTGAATCCTCAGTACATACTACACATCCAATGTCGTTTCTGGAATCTGAAATAATAAAAAAAAGTCAGAGATACGGAATCACTACCAGTATAGTTGGGTCCCTAATGTAATTTTTTTATGGAAGCATGCTTTTTGGTACATTACAGAATATTACATTTGAATATTACGGCCTTTGTCAAAAGAAACCAGAAAGCAAAATTTAAATAAGATATATTTATACGCGTCCTCTTCGGTTTCGGTTTTTATGAAATACTTTCATTAGTTTCTTATCCTTCATTAGATTATTTACTGTACATCTTAATGTAATGGAACGCCAATTCTTTCGCAAAAATACAGTACAGTTCGCTAACTTAACAATATTCAACGTTTTTCGGAAGTTAAAATTTTTCACCTTACAACTAACCCCTGACAGGTGATTTTTCTGTGGTTCTTGCATCATTGTAGCTCAATATGACGAATGTTATAAAGACGTCTTCATTTATTATTTCTGAACTAAGTTTCATATTAAAATTATTCCTGATCATGCGAAAGACTGGGATTTCTCGTCATATTTGCGTAAAACCGACTGAGAGAGTTGCGTAACAAACTAAAAAAAATGTTCGGCCGCCTCAATAAACTCAGAGTCATTTCCCTTGTTTCCAACTTCAGCAATTCTCTACTCAAAACCCCTCCTGAATTTTTTTTATGTATATTCGGCCTTTCTATCTGCCACTAAGGACAAATTTCATTTGACCAAAATGTAATTTTAGATATACTTGAATGAAGTGATAGGGTGTTCATCAACACGGATTAAAGTTAATTGTTAGAATGGGCTTAAGCACTAACTTCGCCTTAAATAAAGAGGTCTTTATTGTTATAAAATCTCCAGCATCAATAATAACCAACAGAGGGGTTGGTCACTCACAAAAATTGTGTATACCAGGGTCGGATTTAAAGGGGGGCTAAGGGGCTGAAAATATTTTTTTAGAACAACTACATGCATACGTTGTGCCAAAAGACTAAAAAAAATTCGGCCTCGCTTCGTTCGTTTGACCCTTTGCACCTTACACTAGTTTCTCTTCTGCACTCCCATCTCGTCAACTGTTGGAGTGTTGGGTTCTTGATTCACACAGCAATTGCATACGTTTCTTATGTCATGCCCGTGACAATGTACTCCAGGTCATATTTAAGGGAGGGGTTCTTAGGGTTCAACCCTCCCCCCCCCCCCCGGAAATGGAAAAAAAATAAGAAGAAAGACGAAAAAATAAAGTAAAAATTGGAAACTTTTGAAAACAAAAATCGAAAAATCCGCACTAAAACTGCATATTTTGCACTAAAAATTTGTACAATTTTCGTCCTCGCTTCGCTCGAGCACATTATGTGTATTTTTTTTTTCGAAAATTTCCTGAGCACCTCCTCCGAAACTTTTCCTATATACGGCCTTGAATGTACTCCTTTCAACCATTCCTTAGATATTTGTTTGTTTCTCGCATTGAAAAGTATTATGTGTGTAGTTGAAAAGTATTATGTGTGTTTCATTTGTAATTGTTTGGGGTCATTTTCAATTTTGATCTTAGCCCCCTCCTTGACCAACTCCTGGATCCGCCCCTGTACCAGACTACAGGTGACTACACCACTACACATCATGTGTTTATGAGAATTTACTCCTTTAATAACAACACGCCGTAATTCGACCCTGTTTCAATGTAATCTAGTCGTTTTGAGACTGTTTTCAATGTCCCCCATGTAATACAAAAATTATGCAAATAAACATACATATAACAAGCTGATGTATAGAGCTCGCAGACGTATTCATAAACTTATTAAAAGTATATTATATTATAATTATATATTTGTAAGAAATATGTTTTTACCACCCCAGTGAAAATCCCTAAATTAGTAATGGAAAATAGTCTCGAAATTTGAAGTCTTCAAGAGTCTTATTGCCTCGAAATTTCTCGAAAATCAATACAAGAGTCTGTTTTTTTCTTGTCTGGATAATTCGAGACGAGACAAAAGTCAGTGTTTATAATTCTCTACGAGACAAGAGTCTTGACTCAAAATTCTCGTGAGAGTCTCGAAAACTCTCGAATTACCGTTACCACGTTACAAAAATAAGATACTTATATCTTGATAAATTTCTTATACAATTATGTTCTCTAAATTTATACCTTACTGCCTACACAGGAACGATTATGACGATAATGAATTTGCGAAATTACTTTCAAGCGTCGACAAAAAATAATTGTATTTGTTCCGGAATTAAAAGTATATAGCACATAAACAGAAATTTCTTTGCATTTGTTTTGAAGTGGAATGTTCACATTATTTCTTGATTCCTATACAAAAATGAAGCTTGTTTTGAAGAAGAAAACAATCCATTACCTTCAATAACTTAAAATATCATACTTCACAAAAATAATGATATTGTTACAATGTTCAATAAGTTTCTGTTTACGACTTCATGTAATAAATCGGTGTAAATGAGATGATTGATATTTCTTGATAATTCAATATGTTAGTAGGTTTAAAATATGGAGTGACAAATATACATGCTTATTGTTGGCCTGTTGGGTTCCTTTATGGAGTTTATAACGTTAGAAAAATGTTTCTTCATCAGGAAGAAGTGAGTTGCTGAGATCAAGAAAATTTTACCCGTTTATGTGGCAACCAGAAAGAAAAGTATATCGTTTTACACTGTGGGATTTCAAATAAAGTAAGTCTACTTGTAACTTTTACTGATAAAAATACGAACACTTCTATAAGCTGTTCTCGTGACCAGAAAGATTAAAGTACGTAAACTAGAAATCTACAACTACCAGTGGCGGTTACAAGGGGGCGGTATCCTGATGAAGAAAGAAAAGGAAAGAAACTTTTCGAAAAATTTCCTAAAAATGCCATCAAAACAGTATAATTTTGACAAAAAATCAAGATAATTTCGATCTCGCTCCGCTCGGGTATTAATGATGTTCGATTTCGCAAATTTTCATTCAAATTCTATTAAAAATGTTTATTTTTTTGGGGAAAAAGCGTAAATCATTTTCGCCCTCGCTGGTCTTTGACATCGGAATTTTTAATGGCTTCACCCCCTCCCTCCCCCTTAGATTGAGCGGCGACCGGATCCGCATTTGCTTACTACTTTCTCTAATTGTCTAATATATAATGGTGTTATGTACTATGTATTTATACGTTGGTTACGTTGTAAATGAAAGCAAATGACCTTCCTCTGCGAACAGGTATGAATAACCTAATTCATGACTTCATCTAATGCAATACTAGATTAAATCAAATATTATTATTTTGTGAAACAAACCTGCAACTTTGTCTACATAAAAAAGAAATAATGTTATCTCAATTATATCACTAAAAATATATCTTAAAGTCAAAGCATTTTTGTATCTATGACACCATAACATCCACAATGAAAATCAAAATCACAATGAAAGTATTTACATAATAAGTTTCTTTGAAGATTTTTCTGGATTTTTCCTCTTTTTTTAGTAAATGGTTCTTTATGCCATTAAAACCAATATTTTTAAGCATTTTGCTCCCCTCCCACCTCACCGATAACCCGCCTATGATAACAGGAATAGCCCATGTACTGGATGCTGTCAAACTGAAGTAATATTTAATATTTCGATGTAAGTATTAAAAAGTGAGATTTCTGAAATAAAAAAAAATGAGATCGAAACCATTTTATTCAGTTATACACGGAAGCTAAACTCAGCAGTATCGAGAAAAACATATTATCTGAGATGCCATTATTAAAAAAAATCGCTTTAGAAAATCTATATGTTTAAGTCAATAATAAATACATAAATCTGTAGGTGGACTGTACCATAGTGACTAGTGAGTGGTTTGAGAGTCGAGAATTTTCGAGACTCTCGCCATCCAGTCTTGAGAAGAATCTTGAAAAGTTTTCTAAGTTTTCTTCAAAATCATTATTTATATTGAGTATCACTTTAATATAATTATTTGAGTAAATATTATAGAAGTAATCTTCAGATTAATCAAATTCAATGGGATATGTACATGAAGTGAACGAATGATTTCAATTGCCACAAATGCTTGAATCTTTTTACCGAAATCTGAAGCAAATCCTTCTTTTCCTTTAAACTAGTTCATCCTTTTATTTAGCTCAAATTAAAGTAATGTTCATGAATGCATGTACTTTTACAGTGAAATATAATTGTTAACAAATGAGGCAGATTATGTTTGTATTGTCTCACAATTTTTTTGAAGAGCATCTCGAATATTTTTGTTTCATAATTCCCTGTAAAATTTCTCAAGCACGAACTTGCTTCCTTTAAGAGTTTAAGTTAACTTACTTTTAAATAAATATTTATTTCTATACATAAGGTCCATACAGAGCCTCTGCTACGAGTGAAGGTTTCGAACATAATATTATATCAACAACTATACTAAAAATTATGACTTACATGTTCGCATATGGCTTCTTCAATCGATTAAAGCACATGGGATTTCTTCGTGTTTTCAAATGATCAACGCAGCGTAATGACGAGAATAGAACTGGCACATACTCAACCACCCTCCAGTCGTGTAGTTAGTTCCCTATGCAATGAAACTTGTCGATCAAATGATACTAAAAGAAACTATATTTAGCTGTTATTTTTGAATGTCCCTAGTTGGTGCATTCGTATTTGCCATTCGCATCTTTCATGTATACGATGACGGTATAGTGGTGCTTTTTAAAACCTAACAAGATTTTTTTTTGTTTTGCTTTAAACAAATAGGAATCTGAAAACGAGATTATTGCACTGCACGGTAAGGAATTCAATATTAATATTTCATACTCTAAAAATGCATTACATTATTTTACTTCTGTCCCATTTACAGTAAGTTGTCGCTATCTTTGGAGTATTTTACTAAACTATTTCGTGTTTTTCAATACAGGACACCAAAGATGTTTCCAAAAATCAAGTGCAAAGAAATATTAATATTTGCGCTTGTGGTAATGGAATAGTTCAATTATTGTTTCATAGTGCAACATCTGTACTTACGCCATTGAAGTGAAAACCAGTCTGTATAAAGGTATAAGTTCCAATTGAGTAAGTTGCGTCTCCCGTATTCGTAAATCATCAAAATTTCCGTCCGATTAGTATATAGTTGTATTATTTGTTGTGATGTTGTTGGTGAATATTAGACACATGGACAGGCTTTCTGGACGAACGTATAATGGTAGGGTTACCAACGTCCGGCTTTAGCCGGACATGTCCTCTTTTTAGGGCGTCCGGGCGGCTTTTTCAAAATTGTCAAAATATCCGGTTTTCACACTTTCTCACTCAAAACGTTAATTTTTCAACTCTGTTAATAAATAATTTAAGCTGTTAAAAAGTGAAAACGAATTAACAATAATTAAATTACTATAATAGCTGTACCAGAGCAAGATTCTGATATCTTGTATCCAAAAAATGGTTAAAAATATTTGGCCCTCGCTTCGCTCGTATTTCCTACTTGATATACTTCTTTGGTTTCTGTCTCCAGCTAGCAGCGAATCTGGTTCGGAAAATAACTTGTTCTCCTTATTAGAAAAGTCCTATTAAAGTCTCTCCAAGAAGCACAAAGAAAGAACAGGAATAGAATTGAAAGAAACAGAAAACAATATACGAAATTTTCATAGAAATCGCGTTAATATTATAATTTTCGTCTTATATTAATTAAGAAAAATCCACTCTCGCTCCGCCAGAGTTCCACTACTGTCTTCTAATTCTCATGTATATTTTTTCCACGACTCCACACCTATTGCAGTTAATCGAAAAGTACTGTATTTTCGCAATTACGTAATTAAAATATTGCACAAAATTTCAAAGGAACAGGATCAATTCGTCGAGTTTTCACACGTTTGAACTCACAGGAGCTTCCCCTAAATAGAGAGATTTAGGATATGGATTCCAGTTAGGAAAAGTAGTGTACTAAAGGATTGGAAAACAGTAATAATCGACTGTAATATTTTGTTCCTCTATTAATCAGGGCAATATTTCAATATGTAATTATGTAGTCTACTTCATGTGCCTTATACGGGAGGCTTTGCCAAACTAAACTTCATACCATTTTTTTTTTTCAATATTGAGAATTTCTGCTCACATTTTGTCAATATTCAAAATACGTATCTGGGAATACAATAGTGTACCGAACAGTTTTATTTTTTGGGCGTAAATATTTTTTAAAACAGTAATTGTTTGCAAAATGCTATCAAAAATTTGCGGGTTATATAAAAAAAACTTTCATTTCTGTATAAGTGTCCTCTTTTTTCCTGTTTGGCTTATGGTAACCCTAGGTAAAGCACTATCAATTTTAGTACAACATTGCCCTCTGCCCCAGGTCAACATAAAAATTACCTAAAATCCGCATCAAAGAACATACAAGTTCTATTTTATTAGGTAACGTTCTTTCAAAAGAATGGTCAAACTGGTCACCATGTTGGATTCGGCGGCCATCTTGATGAGGTACGCTTTGGAAGATATCACAAATCCCTTTACTTTGTGTAATTAGTTGGTGTTTCATGTTCCAAAGTCATTTTCCTTTAATAGTACACTACTTAGAACATGAAAATTCACAAGTATGTATTCACATTTGCATAAGTTTCACGGGTAAACTTTCAACCCTCTATTGACGGGCAGGGGTTCATTTTAGGGAAATAATTGTAAGAGCCTTTCTTTTAGATATTGTCGCATACAATACTACTCGTCTAATATTTCTTTTTAATATGATAGCTCGTTCACGAGATATTTGATAAAAACTGTTTTTTGGCTGCCATTTTCCAAGATGGCGGATTTTCCCCAAGGAATTTGGCGGTGGATTTTTAAGACATAATAAACTACACCTTTAGTAACATTATTGCGCAAAAATAATTTATTTTACAATTTTTTCCTTGCAAGGCCATTTTTCGTCGTTCCTTGCCTCTACTAATAAGAGTTCACATCAAATAGGTATATTGATCAGAGTTTAGCACGAAAAATTCAGTATCGAAAGAGTTTATCCTTAAAAAAGTTTATATTACGGGAAAGTTCAACGTTTGGACTCAAAACAAAAGAGTTCATATAAAAAAGGTTCAATGTTCAGAGTTCAGAATCAAAGAGTTCAGCATTGAAAGAGTTTTAAGAGTTCATTATCAAAATGGTTCAACCTTAGGAGTTTGGACTCATACTAATAAAGTTCACATCAAAAACGTTCAGTGTTGTCCAGAATCAAAGGGTTCATGATAAAGGAGTGCATTATCAAATAGATTCAACTTTCGGAAGTTCGGAGTTCAGAATAAGAGTTCCACATCAAAAGTTCAGCACCAAAATAGTTGAGGAGAACCATCCGAGTTCAAAACAAAAGAGTTCATATCGAAGGGTTCAATGTTAAGAGTTCAGAATCAAAGAGTTCAGTTTCGAATGAGTTCATCATTAAAGAGTTTGATTTTCAAAAAGGTCAACCTTCGGAGTCGAAATAAAAGAGTTTATCACTCCATATCAAAAGGGCGATTCAATGCTTCGAGTTGAGATTCGAAAAGTTCTTTATCAAAATGGATCAACCTTCTGAGTTTAAAATGAATGAGTTCATATCAAAAGAGTTCAGAAACAAAGATTTCAGCATGTGTATCTATTCTTACGCACAGTGGTGCTTTTAATAAGGTTCAGGGTCTCAGGGTGCTGTAGTTTTATAGGGCCTTATACCCTTATTAAAAATCGAAATGACTGCGAATCAATATTTTATCAGAATACTTTTATTCTACAAAAAAATTAAAATAATAAAAATTAAGCCGACTACCTTTTTAATGTGTAATAGTGTTTTTTTATATATAGTAATATTGAAGTTACATGTGATATTATGCGCTACAACCTGCTTCGCTTAAAATTGTATTTAGTTGTTTTCAAAATAATACAATTTTGGATTTTTCCAATAACTTTGTCTTAGTTGTTTCTGATACCGTATACAGTGGCGTAACGGAGGCCCCCGCAACCCCCGCGAAGCGGGGGGGGGCCCTCCCCTCAAGGGGGCACCATACGAAGATCAAAACAACTAATACTAATTTTCACAGAAAAACTGTTTTAAAGTGCTAACATTTTAATACAATTTATAAAATATGATTAACATCTGAAAATATTTCTCTTCTGCATGACTTCAACAGGGGCCCCTTGCACAGGAAAAATATATTTCACTTTACTGTTTATCTCAATTTTGCAATTCAGCGCGGGCTCTAAATAAAATTAATTCTGACTAACTAAATTAAAAGACATGTCTTGGTTCTTCACTTCTTCGTTCTCCTATCTTTGATTATTGTATACGCTCGATCACGATTTCAGAGAGCACTTCGCCATTTTCAACTAAAATTATAAAATGACCATATATAATTGACCAAGAACATGATACCTTTACTCAGACTGGCATATCTATAGAGGCCCCATCATCTGGCACTAAAATAATTACTGCGGAATAACATAATTATTTGAATATCGAGGTGGTAGTTCTCATAACGTGTAATTTTCGATACGGAAACTTAATCTCGATACGGAAACGTAATTTTCGATAAGAAAACTTAATTATAATCTAAGGGACCCTTTACTGATAAACTATTTGTTAAACTGGAGCTTCGAAACAATAATAAGCAAGCACTCAGAAAAAGAAAAATATTTCATTCATGGAAACCTGAGGCAAGTTTCATTTGTACTTGCGAAGATCCAGAAACAATCGTAAAAGTGTAAATAAATTATTACAAAATTGAGAAAAACTGAAAATAAAAGTCAACCCTACCAATTTCTTTTGATTTGTAAAATAACCCGAGTACGGGAATATTTTCTTTCGAAAAGGTTATTGGGTTCGAAATATAAAAAAGTCGTGAAAAATGCCCGAGTAAAAAAAAAAAAAAAATATGAAAATAATTTAAGGATGTAGGGGGCCCCACAAGATTTCCTGCGGGGGGGCACCGGCATTTTACGTTACGCCACTGCCCTTTGGACCTTTTTCTGCAGATGCCCATGTTTTTGCTGTCATTGAAAATAATATACTAAATAATAATACGGTAAAAATTACCACAAATGACCTTTTGATGACAAGATAGTGCCAATAACATTTTCAGTGAACTTTATTTCACTTTTTACAATTTTTAAAATATTTTGTAAAGTAGTTATTGACACAGGTTTTCATATTTTACATTTTAAAGTCATAAATTCTTAAATCATAAATCACCAAATCATTATAGTAACAAAATGTAGCGTTGAAAAATAAGCAAGGTAATATCACAACCGCTGCTACATTGCATTATTTCACCACCCACATAATAAATAACATATTTCATTTCTTCCAGCCTGGTCCAATCTGGAGCATTTGCATTCCGTGGTGTCCCGTATGCTGTCCCACCAATAGGAAAGCGACGTTGGCATCATGCACTTCCACATGAATCTTTAGATGCATGTTGGAATGGTACATTTCTTGCTCATAATGAAAGTACTCCATGTTGGCAGATATATCGGAATGGAAGCTATGACGGGGCTGAAGATTGTCTTACGCTCGATGTGTTTACACCTCAGGTTCGTACATGTTGATGAAATACACAGTTATCGTAGATTTTTATTGTCCAAATATTTCCAGAGATTCTGTGGAGTTTCTTCAGATAGCATTTTGTGTTGAAGCATGGACG
>JAQFYR010000576.1:0-12243 GCA_034694985.1 Campodea silvestrii
CAAGACGACCAACTGTTACGGGAATAACCACTATTCCTTTTTAAATGCCCACTGTTCTCCCCACAAAGTGATACTAAAGAATCAAACAGCGATTCATTTCGACAACAACTGAGCACTCCACTCGACGACCCCGAAGCAACAATACTTTTGATCCTAAATATTCATTCACTTATATCATGTGGAATTATACACATGAGGGGTGTAAAATGTTAAGAAACACATTGCAAATTGTCTTTGAAAGTTTTAGTATGGTCCCGTTGCTATAAAAACTTGCTGGGTTGGGGGTGGGGAAGGGATAAAAGCTCGAGAGTGTTTTACCAGAATGACCACTAGGAGGTTTTATAGCGCTGCTGTGATTTAGGTCGAGGGGTAAGGCACTTTAGTGGATAGTTTGGGATATTGTTGCAAGGAGTGTTTTATTGGTGGGTGGGGGTTATAAGAAGATTTGTTTTATTGGTCGAAGATCATCTGTGAAATCCTAGGTTGAATAGGGTATGGGAACATTTCTTATTGTTTCAGTTCGAAGTTTATACAATTTCCATAGATCATCCATAGTTTTTTTTTCTTTTTTCAAATTCCTGACCATCCGTTATGGAGAAAAATGCTAACAGACATGCCGGTCACGTGACTTCCTGAGAAAAAAAAGACTACGTATTTATGCAGTCCACACAGCTGTTACGTACTAACTTTGTTAAATGGACCGTACGTACGCAAGATACTGCTATCTATTTACAAAGTGGTGACGTCACACTGTATCGGAGTAGCCACATCCCGTTTTTCCAGCCCACGACATAACGTGTTTTTGAATAATCAATTACAGACTTTGTGAGCTTCCCGGATTTTTTTTTCTAATATGGTAATTAGTTTTCATGTATAATAAATTTTAGATGGTTTTATTTAAATCCATGAACCCATTCCCATACCGTATAGTGGGTTTGACAAGAATATTGAAATAGTTTGCAGTCAAAGAGTAGTAAATTTGACACACTTGCATAAAATTTGGATTCGATTTGTTTCGTTTTGAATTTATCTTTGCGATATTGATATTTCGGCAAAAAACGCTAGGAATATTTAGTACTTCAAATTACACTTCGGCTGGCCACAAATTCATGGTTGCAAAATCGGAGACAGGAAAGCAATGGTCGTGATTTTTCTCTGTGCACTAATCTAATAAGACCAAGAAGAACTGGGACAAGGAAATGAAAGCAATGTTGTACCAGTTCTTGCTCCATTGGGCGTATAATGCAATATGGGATTCTTTCTTGTTTATATATTTGAGTCACTTATTACTCAAGCCTAAGGTCCTGCTCGCTGTCAGATGTTGACATATTTTATAATTTATTATTCCTAATCCTTAAGACAGCCAGGGAATCACCAACTGCTGCTTTCAAAGTTTGGTGGCATTAAAACGTGCATTTGTAAATGGTTAGAAAAGAGTACTACATTCTCGAAAATGTAAATGCTTCACCACTTGTTAACCATATCTACAACAGTCTATGTCCAACAACGTGTACACTGGAACCTGAATTTAACGTAGAGTCCGAACGACAGTGACGACACGGTGTAATTCATTTGACCCAATAATAGGCAGACAGTGGTGAATTTATAACTGTCGGGTATAAGCGGTCCCAGAAATAAATGAACGAATTCTAAAACGTGCAATTGAGGTGACTCAGTGTGCAGACAAACTTATTTTGAGAACTAAATGTGTAATTTAAAGAGGATTTTGCGGGCGTTTACTTTATTTTAATTTTTATGTTCTACTTTGTGTGCGTTTCACCATTTACTTGTTTCAGAGTAGTCCAGAGGGTGTGAGTATTACCATAATCGAGGATGAGGCTGGTCATGAAACCGTCGTCTGCTAATTAGACAAGTTCATCAACTTGCCACTTGGAGTGAAAGTGCTTCTATTCCGCATATAAGTATGTCGCTAGTGTCATCAAGGGACGCTCTTTTATTTGTTAAAATACTTAAAAATAAAATAAAAAATAAGGTATGAAATGCATATGTAAAAATCAACTAACTTTAAAATAACTTGTGTGAGCAGCTAATGCATTATTTTCTTTGGCTATAACCTAATTTCGCTCGCCAGCAGACGTCAGTTGCGTCACCACTTGTCCTCGGCCGTGACATTACATATGCTAACAGGTACAAGATGTGGAGGTGAGACTAATTTATTATATACTGTGCAGTCAACCATCATTTTTATTTACAAATACTTGAGTGCAAAGTACAGAAACATTTCTAACTTTGTCAAGTGCAAACACTGCTACAGTTTTCATGCTATGTGAAAAACATGAAATAATTATACTGTACTGCTCTGTCTGCGCCATTGTAGAACTGTTTAAAGATACTGTAAGGTTTTTACATCACAAACAAATGCATAGATTAAAAACCATACAGTATTATGAAAATACATTTACCTATTACAGTTATTTTTACAGTGAGTCTAATGTTACATCTCGGTAATTCCCAAAACGACCCTTTGATGTTTTGTATTATTATTGTTGGTATTATTTTCCTCATTTTATTATGAAACAGCGGTGCAAATTTTCTCAGAAATCAGTATGTACAACATTGAAACGTAAAAGTGGTTTTATGGGAGCCCCAAACGCTATATGAAAAATAACATTGGTGAGAGTACTTATAGAACTACTGTATATGTACAAGCATTATTATGCTCAATAATAGCTTCTATACATTCACACATTGTTGTTCTACTTCAGTTGTCATTGGTAGCAGATTTCACTCACCACTCCAGAACCACTCCAGAGTACTCAGTCTGAAAGAGTGAAAACAGATTGCTCTGTTCTGTTTCACTAACATATTCAATGATACAACCGGGTACTCTTAGATCTATCACTGTTTCGTAAAAAAAAAAGACCGAATATTATATAGCAAAATGGATATACTGTATATCCATTTTGCTATATAACATATACTTCCGTAGAAAAGTTTGTCGGGGACAGCTGAATATACCCGTCATTCGACGAAAACATTGGCATTTTTGATGCATTTCAAGTTAATTTTGCGAATTTTGAAATGTTACTGGGTGTTCGTTCACACATTTTGCGTTTCACTACTTTGCAGTACGCAAGCATATTCTGGTGCAGAGTACCCTTGATCCATACTGAAGTCAGCGAAACAAATTATATGCTGTATGATAAGTAAAGCTGTGAGTAATTATGGCGAAGTATATATTGGTCATCGCTGCATAAACAGAAGTAAATAATACTCTTATTTGAAAGGAAATTCTTGACAACCTATATGTGTAAAAGTACTGAGTAGCATAGCAAAACCTCCGTTTCTTGGAATTGAGCTGAGTACTGGATGCACCTCATTCTTTCATTTGACTGAAATTAAATTGGTGTTCATAATTGTAGAGAAACCGCGAAAAACGTGTACAAATGCGTCAGTATATGTTATTATGTTTGTATGGTGGTAATGTACATTTGATTTTAAGAGTATCAGGTAAGTTTATTTTTGTTTGGTAAAAAATGGTAATATTCTGTAAAACTATTCAATGATAAACACACTTCTTGTACCTTCTACTTTCAAGTATATACCAAAATCGAGGACGAGACTGGTCATTCAACTGCCGTCTGATATTCGGCTAATTTCATAACTTCCCACTTGGAGTTAAAGTCCTCACGATTTTGCATATTGGTACAGTATGTCGCTAGTGTCATCAAGGCACGGATGAATAAGAATTAATTATTAAATGCATATTAAATGCAAATAGTGCTAAAACAATTTGTTTGAGAAGCTAATACATAATTTTCTGTGATGATACCTAATTTTCGCTCGCTAGCAGAAGACAGTTTCAAGACTATCTCGTCCTCAGCTAAGAATATACTTATTTTTATGTTACGGTCCATTCTCACACATTGCCACCCAAGTGGTAATTATAAACGTATATTAACATGCGAAAACATATTTTACACAAGGCTGTGTACCACCCTTCTACGGTCACCACTAAAATAACCAATCCGCATACAACAATTACCTATACCGTATCCCCCCACCCACCCAATCCGTGCCTGTGCACTACACTAACCTCCAAGATTCCTTCCCTTCGGTCAGTGACCTTTAGTGTGGAATATTCTATTTGTTTGACAGCCATTTTCGAATGTGTCTTGTGGCAGTTGCTTGGACTGCTCCCAGAGGACTCCGCTCGTCCATGGGAGAGTGCGAAAGACCTCAATAAAGCAATCCCATTCACATAGAGCAGAATAGGAAGGAAAAAAACGGATAAAAATTTGATGAAGGACGACAAAGAGATAATTTGTAACAAACGGCTCTTTCTATTGGAAATACAATTTTCTATTGGATTTTTTTTCCTGTAGTGTGCTGTAACGTAATTGGGAATAAATAGTGATTGTTTCGAATTAAATGAATGAGGTTGTTGAACTGGAAGCATATAGTGTTGGATTTGTTCGAAAGTATGATTGGATAGGTAGTTTGCATTAAACTAATGATGGGAAATCGTTTGGATGGGTTTTTTCTCTGAAGGGGAGAGGAAGGGCTGGACATGTCGAATTAAAGTTATTGGCTTATTACTATGTTCAAATATATATTTATTGTGTTCATAATTATATAAGTTTAGGTTCTTTGAAGCTTTTTACACAAAAAGGATCTTTGACATTTAATGTTTCATCACCCTAAAAAATGTAGCGTAGAAACCATCATTCAGGGTACATAATTTTAATTTATATATTTGGTATGATGCCTACTGTAAATTTTCCGAACCTTACACTTAATAAGGCTAATAAATATCGGAAGATTTTGCAGGAAATATTTTTCCTAAAAACTGTTGGCTTAGATTATCGAATGTAGTTTTCGTGCAAATTTTCTGAAAGATCATCGATTACCTGAAACTAATTTAGTGATCTCCTAATTTATTTGATATTTATTTTACGATTTCTTTTTTCAACAAAACTTTAATTGCCAAATTAAGATCCCGCTTACTTCATAATCGACAGCGTTGTTATCTATAACGGAACCACAAGTATTCTAGAATCACTTGTTTGATATTTCCTAAAAATACAATGTATTATGTCAATAACCTTTCAATAGCATTGTGTGAATTGATTAGCAGCGGGCAAAGTTTAATAAATTGAATAAAGTGATGGAATAAATTCAATTTTTCTACTTTTGAAGATGTGTATCCCTACATTCAGCAAAAAACAATCTGAACAATCTACAGTTTGTTTTCTTGCAAATTTTAAACACCGACGAGTTTCCAAAAACACTTTTAGAATTATTACAGCAAATAAAAACACAAATATATAAACACACGTGTACACCTACTCTTACAGTGTTGAAATAAATAAACATATTTTGATCCCCTGCAGAAAGCATCAGCAAGAAGAATAGTACACAACTTAATTCAGTTCGTAGAGCAAAAACAACCTCAAGCCTTTGAAATAAAATACTCTTAAAGAAAAAGCCGCCATTGTTAGATGTTTTGCTCATCAGCCCCTAGGAGGAGCTTCGTCGCTATCATCATCATCAACAAAGTGTATATACACTCAGATGATACTGCAAGAAAAGTCCTACGTCTCCACTATTAATTTGACGCTACAGGGAAAGATTATTTTTTAACGTCGAGTTTTTTTATTTTTCCAACAAAAAATATCCTAAAATCTTTTGCTCGTACATATTTTGTTTACGTTGAAATACAGGAAGTCCTTTGTTGGTGACGTGTTACTGTACGGATGTTTTAAAGACGTCACAGTAGGTATACTTACAGTAGTTTTTTATTATTATTATTAATGCCGGTTTAACATTTCGCAGAACTTATACAAAATATTAACTCTGTTTAAATCTGACATTTCTAAAAGGATGGCGAGAGATACTGCATCAGAGCTGTACTCAAATATAACTATGCGGTATACAAGACATTTCCAGTTCGCTGTTGAATACGTTAGAATATCTTCTCTTCTGTTTTTTAGAATAGTTCATATACCCCAGTTCCTGAAATAACATAATTACGCCAGGATAATTATCTTGGGTAATTTAAGATAAAGCAATTACCGGATACACTGGACAATTACTGACTTTTTGTTAACAACATCGTAAATTGTTTAAAGAAATACGTTATAATTTGAAAATCGAAAAGGAACTGATTCGATTTGCAGAATATCGCTTGTTTAAATACTGAAGTTTAGACTTTTTGATATCATCACTAAACGTTTAATGCAGGAATATAAGTACGTATAGCATCATCAATATCAGTTTTTAGATTTACCCTTTTAACAAATAAGCACATTGACAAAGGGCCAAGAAATTGGTGATTCGCAGAAAACTGGAACAGACTTATCACCGCATATTTTCTGTTGCAGTACTTTCTGCTGATTTCATGTAATATATTTTCAGTACGTTTATTTAGGTTATCATACACTTTGAAACTCAGTTAACTCGGCGTTTCATGTGTGGTGATGAGTTGTAGAGAAAGAAAATAAATAATAGAAGATCTATTTAAAGACAACAACTTCTGCCATTTCGAGTTGTGCAATGACAATTAACATGAAGATTGAAGAGTATTCGGTAAAACAGACTGTTGTCTAAAAAAATAATTTTGAGCAAAATGCAATAAGCTGAATTTGACCAAGACCTTTTATATGGAATCTCATGATTTCGAAGCAATATTTTGTGTCATTCAGCAGGCTGTATTTTTATAAACTGTTATGCTCATTACATATCATAGTGCTGGAAAAATGCTATACAATGGCAGCTTAAACTCAATTTTTGATTTTTTGGACAAAGGGCCTTTTTGCTGCATCTTTATTCTATAACTTATTGCTGTAGTCAAACTTCATAAATTGCAAGTTTTATCAAAAATTATGTGACTTATGATACCCAAACATGGTCGATAATAATAACTGCGATAGTATAGTACTGACCTTGTAAGTTTAGCATTGATGAAATATATTGAATTCTTGATGCTGTCGGTAAGAGGGGTATCTTCAAAACACATATAGAGTACCACAGACCGTGTTTGAACTATACCGTCAGAAAG
This sequence comes from Campodea silvestrii, assembly GCA_034694985.1. NCBI lineage: Eukaryota > Metazoa > Arthropoda > Diplura > Rhabdura > Campodeidae > Campodea > Campodea silvestrii. The sequence continues at coordinate 7,022 of JAQFYR010000576.1, forward strand.
ATTCAAAATACTGTCACATGGTTGCTTTCATTATTACCTGGTCGTGTGCATAGTGATATTTAGAATACACCATCATTCGGGATTCTTACATTGTTCCATAGTCTAGAATGTTGATCTCAAATCCGGAATACAATATTCGACATTATTTCTACCCGTACGAGGTTAATCAAATCGATACATCGTCATGTCATTGATTATAAACGTAACATAATTATCACAACGAAATATTTAAAAATATTTGAAATCATTATTTTAACACGTAAGGATCCCAATACTGAACTGCCAACATGCACAAATGGTCTCAATCCTAATCAAACAAAGTACACAAAATCGTACCAAAAGTATGGACTATCAAAGTACATAAAATAACTAAGATCGTGAACTACCAAATTATAATGGTCCAATCATTGGATTAACAAACTAGACAAAATTGTCTCAACCCTGAACTAGCAAATTATAATGGTCCAAACATTGGATTACCAAACCAGACAAAAGTATCTCAACCCTGGACTACCATTCTACCAAAGTACACAAAATGGTCCCATCCCTGCCCTACCAAATTGCACCCTGTTCTATCCGTCCCACCCCTTTATAAATTCATCCCCATCACCTAAGATTGATTTGTGTTGCTATCGATTCAACCATTATACATACAAAAAAAGATCTTCTTTTCTTCCATTCTTCTTTATTTCGTCCTATTCCCATTTAATCCCCTCTTCTTCTTCTTCTCTGGTATGTATTACCCACCCCTCCCCCAACCCCACCCACCCGTTTCTTTTGTTGAGAGGCTAAATGATAATTGCGCACAATATTCTGCCAGGAGCGGAGAAGAAGACAGTGATTGAAGGAGCACCTTACTACTACAGTAGCTGCATAGTCCAACTACTGTATGAATGTAGGGTAGTGTGCACTACTGCATTACGCTGTGATATGCGGTAGCGTTGAATGGGTAGAAAAATTGTTTAGTAATATATTTCTATTGTAAGAATGTCTTCATTTTTTCCTTATTTTTACAAGTTACTTGAATATAACAATGTGGACGCTGGCAGAAAAAAAAATTAAAAATTGGTTGAGGACAAGTAAATCTGAGCGAGGATTGATTTTTCCTAGCAAATCTACTGCTTTATGCGCTTCGTACTGAAATATATGGTATTTAATTCCTTTGTCAATATTTTTTTTAATCTTTTCGGTCAACGAACTAAAATTCAGAGTAGGCAAGTATTATTATTCGTCATTGTTTTTATCAGTAGAGGGGCAAATCAGATTTCATTCAGAACTGACTTTCCGGTCAAAAAAAAATTCATTTCTCTAAAATCTGCCGACTTTTTAATATTTCGCTAGATGCATTAAACATTAATTTAAATCAATTCGCTTTCCATATATAAACAAAATCACAAACTTAGCTACCATTTCCAACAATATAATTATATCTCTCACTGCAGACACATTGGTATCCAGAGTGAATTGAACACTATCTGTGCATCTGCTAGTACCCGTGACCATGATGCTATACGGATTCATATTTTTGAAGGCGAAGAAAAATTATTCTGCAAAATTGTAAGTATATCCAAATATTAGCAGATTACATATTCTTCAAACTGGATGTTAACTGGATCATATCATACAAGTCTGATAAAAATAAGCAATAATTAAATACTGGAATTTTCTGGAAAATACTATATAACCTACTGCTGGAAATATAGTATAGTAACCTTGTACGATTCCTGTCACTTGCATAACGCATTAAAACGTATAATTAGTGGTATATTTTTGCAATCGATTGAGTTAACACGGTTTCAAGGTGACTGAGATAATTGCATAAAACGATGCATACAGTGTCTACTGTCTACTAATCAATTCTCTCATTTAGATTACATAAAAAAGAGAAAAACACGTTATTTCTCGAACTTCAGTATAATGTGAAAGATGTTTATACAGGCGAAGCGACCTATGATCGCTTTCGTTTCGACACAAAAACGATTCAATGATGTTTTCCGACCGTACGCAATTGTTGGTAAATTACTCGGGGTGTTTCCAGCGAAAAATGTCTTTAATAATTCCCAAGATGGTTTCCAGTTTCAGAAAATATCACTTTTGTGGTCTGCGATTATGACGGTATTCTTTTTCTCCGTAACCGCCCAACTTACGGTACATTACATAATCGACGAAATCAGTTCCGATACTTTTGTAATGATATTTTGCGCGAATCTAATCGTTTGGAATTTACGAATCTTATTCTCGATGGTCGGATTTTATATTCGTATTCAACATGTACTCGAATTATTAGAGCAATTTACAAGATATGACATGCATTTCGATAAGCAAAATGTTTTATTACGTCAGGGTATATCGAAAATAGTTCACTTCTCCGCAGTAAGTGTTCTTCTGCCGATGTTGTTTTCGGAACTACCGTATACACCCACGGAAACAGTGTCGACTGAACCTTTACGGATAGCGTTCGCAATATCACACATGTTCGCCGATATCGCTGCTTACTGGCCGAATTTTCTATACCTGATAATAGTTGATGCGATATATCATCGCTTCCAAGCGGTGAACAACAGAATCGACCGAATGCTTAAATCTGAACAATTAACACCGTCGGAACTTGACCAAACCCGAGTTCTCTACAATTTCACTTGTAAACTCGTCAATTCGACTGATTCGGCTTGGGGTCTGTACTTACTAATTGTATACTCGTCTGATTTCGTAAACGTCATTAATAATATGTTTACACTCCTTGTTGAAAAGAAGGAAACGATATTTTTCGCCGTTCTCCATCTTGTTTATTGTAGTTCATTTTTCATCAACCTCACTGTCAACACTTTGATGACGCAACGCACGATATCACAGGTACAGTATGGAAGCGAATGGGTATGGGAATGGGTTCATGAATTTGAATAACCACGGTCTAAAATTATGATTATGCATGAAAAACCATCACCATGTCAAAGAAAAAAAATCGGAAAGCTTACAAAGTCTGTAATCGATTATTCAAAAATACGTTATGCAGTTGCAGTGGAAAACGAGGCGTGCCTACTCTGCTGAAAAATGACGTGAGATTGAGTAAAGAAAAGTAGTAACACGCATACATAATTACATATGGCCCATTTAACGTAACATGACGTCATTTTGGCGCCATTCCGCAAATTGGTTTTTCTTCAGGGAGTCACGTGACCACGATGTTTAAAGCAATTTTTCTCGACAACGGTTAGTTAGAAATTAAAGAAAATTTTGGCTGGTCTGTAGCAATTCTGCACATTTCGAAATGAAAGAATAAAAAGATGTTCCCAAGCCCTTTTGGAAAGACAAACCCTGTTATAATATAGTTTAATTTTATTAGGAAAATAATTTGAGTCGCTGTTCGGCTATTCGACAATTAATGACGTCGATCAAGCAGTCTTATGTTAAATTTCAAAATCGGATAATTTGAAAGTGATCCTATCATTATTTCTGGTTGTGTATTGGCGTCAATAGCTAATCAATTTAATATAAGAATCCGTAATACAGTGGATTATCTCGAACAAATAAGTCAACTACTGTTTTTACATTGAGGAATTCTATCTATACCGAAATGATCCTTTTCAGTAAAAATGAATGACAGAGATGCAATTTATTCGGACAAAATTGTTTAATCCATCTGTAGTTTATTCTAGAACATGCTTTTTGTTTGTCAAATAGTCATCTTTACGCTGCAGGTTTTGTCATTAGTAACACATTATTTTCAGTGATTTCAGCAAAAATAGCTTGTTACTTCTCATTCTAATGTAATAATGTCACAGGTTATATCAACGTCTTGCTTTGAAAAATATATTTATTTCCATTAACAAAGCAGGACTGTAAATATATGATACATTAAACAGGACACTTTAGTTGAAGTTAACACATTTCCAATGACTTACTGTGATATTATTCCCATTAATGAAATTTATATCGTTCATCAAAATAAATATTTTATTATTTCTATTGGCAAATAAAGATTTGAACGAAGAATGAAGTGATGGTTGTGGAACCAGGAAACATTCTGGCGCCCTTGTGCGCCAGGTGTTAACGCTAAAAGTCAACTCAACAAGATGTTAATCCAACAAGACTGAATTGACTCGTACCTAACAGATAAATATTCAGTTTATAATATTACTGATTATTTCTTACATTATGAAAAGCAATACAGGAGCAACCTCCAACCGAACCCCGCAAGATCGCTTGGTGAGTACTTGAATGATCCGAGCCCACCTGATGCGATCCTGCAAGCGACGGTTGAGCTCAAATGATCACACTCATTAACACTGTTAAAATTCGAGCCTAACACATAATCATATATATTCACAGGCCACAATAATGATCGACGATCTTCAATGCATTCCATTGAAAAATGAACTCCCTGAAACCAAAAAGCAGATATATCTTCTACATGATCGGATGGATCGATCAACTATTCAGTTCACTGCTGCCAAGTTCTTTACCATCAAAGCGAGTCTTTTAACATCTGTAAGTGTCATAACATTGAATTGTGCTTTAATTGCGAGTATAAATTCTCAACTTAGTTAATTTATTGTAATATTTCAGATTTTTTTTTTTTTTTTTTTTTTTTTTTTTACCAAAGAACAAGAGTCTCTCGAAAGGGTTATAGATGGGGAAAATACACTCCATTTCAGTATGCTATAAACCGCTTTTGGAGTAAATTCTAAAATAAATGGATCAATATTGTTAGATTTCGAACAATATTAGTCTATATGGATAAAACATGAAAAACATATTTCGATTCTTGCTGTCGTGTATGGCAACTGAAACTGAATTAATGTTATCAGTGACTGAACTATATTATTTTACCTACTAGGTATTATGTTATAATCCTACCAGCTACAAGTCCAGTTAAATTAAAAATCAAAATGTTCATCTATTTCAGATATGCAGATACAGTTTTCAGTTTTTTTCTTCTCTGCAAAATTGTGAATTTTCAAATTGTTCCAATACATTGTTAATTTATCATCTGCTGTACCTTCCCATACTAACAAGCCTACAAGTTTTGTTTGGAGCGGGCGAGTGTTACACTTCTGAGAAATTAAATGAGTATTTTTATATAATTAATTATATTCAAATTCTTTCCTAAATGATCATTTTAATAAAGTTTTAAAGCTTACCTGAATGGAATTGAACAGAAGGTATCTCTTTCCACAATTAAAAGTTTGTTACTAATGCAATATGCAGTTTCAGACGGTTTA
>JAQFYR010000577.1:0-12233 GCA_034694985.1 Campodea silvestrii
TAGTTTCACATATCAGAAGGAACTAAATATTATGCGACATTCAACTAATATTAATCGGTTCCGAGAACGTACAAAGCGGCTCATTTCACAACCGGCTTAGAGGCGCAAGGCAGATCAGATGGTTGAGCAATCAATTGGGTAAAATAGTCATTCCCAACGATCTTAGCACCTGTTAGGCATACATCCACCGTTATTTAAATTATATGTTTTAGTTGAGTCCGTTTTCGTAGCAACTGTATAACAGCAATCACGACTAAAGTTTCCACTTTTAGCAGCATTGTGCGATGATCAATATTAAAATTTGTTTTAATGCAGAGTAACTTTATATACAACTAAGTTGAAAAAAAAACTACCCAATCGTTTGGCAATGTTTCACGCAAGAAAGGTAGATCTTGTACTTTCAAAAACATGATGAACCAACAAGTTGCATCTTGGATGAAGTTAATAAATATATTTCTTGAAAATTAGTGGGAACTACGATGAATTACGTTCTGTGAAAAGTTGTTCCACTGTACTATATCAAATCTGTCACCAACAGAAATAATTAACAGCTATTTTCGAATGATTTCAAGAAAATTTGTTACTTAAAAATTAAAACTTCTTGCAATTCTCTCTCAGTAATTTTCCCATGTTCAAAATATTGAAGGATTCCTGATCCATTTGCTGGTTTCATTATTTTCGTTATTTGTATTTGATTAATGTGTTTCTGACATTCATGTCCTAAGCCAGGACCTAAAATAATTTTTTTTTACTAGTGCACACTTCTAAAAATTACAGTTAAATAGCTTCCTTTGAGTGATAATTTACTATTTTTTAACAAAGTTTTGAAAATCTTCATGTGAATGGTCGAGAAAAAGAAAAATGTTTCAAAAAAGTTTCTATATTTTCGAACATAAAAGATATAACATAAAAAATTACGGTGCATAACACACGTAGAAAAAGGTGATTTATGTTATCTGAACAAAACAAAAATGAAGACTAACACAAACATTTAATAGAAAAAAATTAACACAATATATTCTATACTTTATGAAAAAAGTAATAGAGGTAAGGCTACGTACTGTGGCCAGAATTATAAATAAGGACACTCAAAATACTACATTTAGTCATGGGCGGCGGAGAAAAAGTGCAAGGGGTGGTCCGAATGATAAACAGACTCTTGTCTGGCAAAAAACAAAAGAATGATATGAAAGTGCCAAGTAGAGGAAGCTTAAAGTCCAAGCGGAGCGAGGTCGAAAATTTTTCCGGTTTTTGGCCAAAAATGGTAGTTTTTAATGGGTATCTGCCTAAAAATTGAAAATTTTCACCGATTTTTCTTCTTTTTCTTTCAATTTTGATCTTTTTCAGTTGTACAAAAGTCTAGGGGGGGGGGCACCGAGCATCAAATGGTGACATTACACAGTACACAAAATAATCTTGAATGTACAGTATTTTTACTAGAATCTAGAACAGTTATCATTTTTAATTGGTTTTATTATTTTATTTCAATTGTACATAAAATATATTTTTTTCTGTTTTTTTTTATTCTGAAATTAAAAACAACGCGAAGTTTCTATGTTACAATGTATTCAAATTTATAGTTTTATTAAAAGTTTACTACTGCACACTTTGAATGAGTCCTAGTGCACGCTTAGCTTTTACTAGTGCACACAGTGTGCTCTAGTGCACATTATTTTAGGCCATGTCCTAAGCTCAATTTTCTTGACTTTAATATAAAAATAAGCGAAGAAAAATTAATCTTCAAAATATACAGAAAGAATACAGATATCGAATATTTTGTTCCATCCATTGCCTTGCACCCTTGGCCTCACAAGAATGCAGTCATTCGGTGGTTCTTTTAAAGGGCATATATTTTCCCTATTATTAGAAGAGGATAAGAAAAGCTGAAATTGAGCGGTAACGTAGCAAATTGCCGCGGTCTTTTATAGATGTCTTACAATACCTTACAAAGGTGAATAATGAGAAATACAATGTAAACTGGGATTACACTGTCGTTTTATGTGAAGACTCAAACAAAACAAGATTAAGAATAATAGAAGCGATGAAGATTTTAAAACACAGTACAAATTATATGAATGATATGAGTGAAACTGGCCTGAATGGTTTTGGAACTCATTTATTGTAAATAATGTCCTTTAATTGTAGTTTTGTGATTTTGTTACTTGTTTTGTATTCATTCTTCCCTTCTAAACTCCTGTACTTTGAAAACGTTGGTACGATATTATATCAACCGGAACGTCAATAATGTTAGTTTTTCATTCAATTGATGGGAATCCATGTTTCATTCAATTGAAAGTAGTTGGGTTTGTTTCATATCATAAACTTGCTTTTCTGGGTCTCAGTTCCAACTCAATGTATAGGCTAGTGTTGAGACTTAAACTAAATGTATATCAGTCAGTTTTCATATTATTATAATAATATCATCATATTCGTATCTGACGCTTGCTGTTTGTCTGTACGATTCGTTTGAAGGCTGTACGCCATCGTGAGGTTTCTCCTGCATGTTGGTTTTCAATTTGCTGACTGCAGTTTCGGAATAACTATGGCCTTCCATCTTCAGTGGAAGTTTTTGTAACTCTGTAGATATTTCATGTGCATATCAGCACTTGCTCTGAAGATGGAAGACCATAGTCATTCGGAGACTGCAATCAGCAAATTGAAAACCAATATATAGGAGAAACACCGCGATTACGCACAGCCGTCATCTTCGTATCTGCTCGAATTTAAGTTAATAACGAAATCAAGTATTGTCAATAATAATGCTCTTGGAATCAAACACAGAAATGAAATCTAACTAACAAGAAAAATTTCGGAATCCCAGAAATCATTCTACAACTGTATATTTTATTTCATCAAACAAACGGATACAATAATTAATATTCATGGGTATGCTAAGAATTTGTAACTCTTCCATTGGTGGATCTGTTATCGGGAATTATAATTAATTTAATAGTGGATTTTTCAAAGTAGAGAGTTGGCCTCATCAAGATATTTCAATGTGACAAGGTATAATTAAAGCATTCTTTTGATCCACCCTATATGTGTGTGGAAGAAAAATAAATATATTGCGAAATGTATGGTTAATTAATTGAATTTTTGTTTCCAGGAATAATAACGATCATGCGCTGACTAGATATTAGAAATTTTCTACGTAGTTATTCACAAATACGAGATATTAACACACGCTAACCTTTGCAAGTTCTTACAATTTGGTGGAATTTTTGTACCAACTTATTCATTTTTGTCACCAAGTTAAAGAAATTTGGTAAATTGACGAATAGAGAAAATAGAGGTATTTTTCTCATGAAAACTAAAAGTGCCCTGAACTGCTGATCGTGATGCCGAAATTGACTGTTTTTCTGAATTTCGAAGAAACATTTACGTATTTTTTTTTTTTTAATATTACTTTCAGACGAAGACAACTACCAAGAGTAGAACAGAATCGTGAAACAATCACATCAGTGCTCAAGTGAAGTTATTCCCGGTTGCAGTGTTTCAACAGAAGCACGATTATAATATTCAGCAATTATCTACTTCTCATGAAACTGACTATGAACATTGTAAATAAATTTGATGAAGTAGCCTAAAATTCTTAAGATGTGTTTTAACTTTCCTAAATAGTGCCTTCCTGGAAAATACATGTCCAGTGGTGCCAGAATGTCTACGAATGAACATGTATATTTATGTACATAACCATGAGGCAGTATTTGGGAATGAGTATTGCGCGAAAGCGTACTGGCGTGATCGATTATTGAATATTTTTGCGGTAGCGTATCAGGTCATTTCAGTTTGTAATTCCAAGTATTTTTATATACAAAATCTAATTGTTATACAAGAACAAATTGAAAGTGGAAACCAGTAGTGAACAGATTTAATACTTCAGTGTGCATATCAACTACTTTCATGAACTGAATGTCTGTACGGGTAGAATCACAATTTATTATAGTTATAAAAATTGTGTAATACTGTATGCCTGCGTTTACGAAATGTCATATTCACTCAGCAGGTTTTAACTCAACATCGGTGAACGTAATTTCATTCAGGTATCATTTTAGATGACAATTTTTTTCTTCAAGATTTTAAAAATATTTTAATACGTGTATTGAAAACCACGAAGCTGTAATGCAGAATTTATTACATGTTTTCGAATTTCTTTGGTTTATTTCTGGCAGTACGTCACTTCCGGAAAGAAGTGACGTCACAGTGGAATATTCAGCATTACTAAATTTTTTGAATCAACTCAGTGAAAAGTACTACCCTGATTGTGCCTACTTCATTGTCACTGACAGCAATTTCATGGATGATACAATTAAACGGTTTACCAAAAACTTGAACAAACTGGTAATTTCACACATGAATTTACAGTACAAAAAGGCACAGTGTACTGTCAAATCAAAACTTCGAACGACATATCAGAAATGTAACATATACATTTTCTTCATTTCACAAAAAAGTGGATCATGGTATCGTATTCAACATTATTTCGCGAAATGTTTATTAGGAACCGATATGACATACTCACCGGCTGTGGGACGGTACGTAGTTTGGGCACCAAGCGTAGATCTGCAAATATGGTTTGGACATACCACTGTGTTCGCGATGCCCGATTATGACAAAGATAATATTGCATACACAACGAACTGTAATTATTGTATTAAATCTGACGATGGAGCTGGTGTACATTTTCACACATTCACTGCAAATAGTTCACTTTCCTCTGATACATTTATTAAGTTTAACAAAAGTAAACTAATTGGGAAGACTTTCAGAATAGAAGAAGATTTTTTAACAGGAAAAAGTATCTTCTGGGAGAATGTCAAGACTGATTTGAAGAAATATTTCCGTAGTGGTAATGTTAAAACGGAATATGATACGTCATCAGTGACGGGGCCTGTACTAAATGTGCCTCTTGATGAACTTGCGCTTCACTATCAAGTGTCTGCACCAATAAAAACACAGATGATTACATTTTACGTAACTGAACCGAAAATGGTATTCAAGTGGTATGCAATTCTACAGGCGTACTCAGTACAAGTGTGGATAACTCAAGCAGCAGTATGAGTATGTGTTATATTGTTTTTCAAATGCACATACAAACATGAAAAAGTTGACTATTTAGGTTTTTGGTTTAGTATTCGAGCAATCATTCAATATGACTATGACAACAGTTCTGCCTCGATTTATTCTTCTAATGTTTCTATTTTATACTGTTGTTATAAACAGTGGTTTCGTTGGTAGGCTTCTATACTTTCTGACAAACCCTGAGCCGGATTATATTCCAACAACATTACAAGATTTGGATCAACACGGAATTGAGTGGCGCTTTGATTATGATTTGTTGTTGGCATTTGTATTCTATCTCAATTCAAAAGGTTATACAGTGGAAGCCATGGAACAAGATCACACATATAATTCCATTTCACATACAGTTTACTCTGGGACTCGCCCATGGCCAGCAGAAGATACACGGTACGCAGAATTAGTCCAGATAGGAACGTATTCAGACAAAATCAGAATTATGGAGTCTGTCAATTGGAAAAATATAATATTTCCTGACATTCCTCTTCACACACGTTACGTAGGTTTCGGTTTCCATGAAGGACATATTTTATTTGAACCCATGAATACTTTTGTGCTTAGAATTGTATCAGCAGGACTACCAGATTACTATGAGAGACAAGAATACATGCAATCGAACGTTAAATACAGGAAAGAACTGTTTTTGGAAACTGTAGATTCCCCACTGTCAATGCGTATGCTGAACATAACATTTGGTGCTTTAGCTGTGGGTATATTAGTAAGTATCGTATTTCTATTCATTGAAATACTCTATGGAATTCGAAAGAACTAATTTTTTGCCAATGAACACCCATCTTTCATGGCGAGATCTGGTTTCTCATAACGAGCCATAACGTTATTCATAATCAATACAATCATCATGAATATTTATTTCTGGACCATACAAATGTACCGCAATACAAAAATGTGACTAGAAAGTTGTGACATGAACTCATAATGTTGATAATGTCATAAACTCATAATATAGATGATAAGCTTTAGTAATAAACTAGCAACAACTTCTTTAATTCAAATTTATTCACAATTACTTTAATGAAACGTGACGCTTATCGTGTTTTTATGGATATATAATTCTAAGATAATCCGATAATTTTTTTTGTTGCAAAAAATGCAAATTGGTTAGCTAATTAAGGTTGCTAAAATATCAGCGTGATCTCATCAGGACATATTTACTCAATAAGGTATAAATAACGTATTATTTGAAACACCCTATACGTGTATAAAAAGGAAAATAAATACGTTGCGAAATGTTTACTTAATTAATTAAATTTCCTCATATACGAATAACAACGATCATGGACTCAATACTTATTAGACATTTTCTGCGCAGTTATCCATAAAGATGTGCTATTAACACACGTTTTGCTATTTCCAAAAAAAGTGGAAATTGCGCTTCAATTTACTGCAATATTTAATTTGTGAAATCACTGGAATTTGCTTTGATCTGGACAAAATAAAATTTAATTGAGAATAATGGAAAATTCGGATGTTTTGCATAAAACAGATCTAAGTTACATGACGTGAAGTACTATACTGATTTTATTTTACCACAAACATTATATATTACAGTGAATTTTGAATTCAGACTCTGAAAATGAATTCCAGTACAAAGGCTTTTGTGAGAGTCATGAAAGCTTAGCATTGAAATTAGACTTGGTGCTTATTATTGTTTCGGAAATGTAAATGAATTTTTGAAGAAGGCTCCGCTTCACGTGAATCTGACATTGTGACAAATTGTGGAAGCTGCCTAACAGTTCATAAGATATATTTCTACTTATTGAAAATAACACATTTATGGATTATAAATATTAGCTGGTACGAGAACACTTGCCGAAAAAAAATTATATTTACTCACATAGCAATATCGATATTTATTAGTGCTATTGCGAAAGTAGATAATGTTGATACAGTAGCACGAATATGTACAATTCGGATTGGTCGAGTATTGACTGTTTTATTATATAGTTTATGGGAATGTTCGCGTGTCATACATGTACTGCTTGTGATCCGGCTGATTATGATGAAAAATATATCTAATTGCTGTAAGGGCGAATATAAATCCGGCTTAGTACAATGAGCATCTACAAAGATTATTTCCATTGCGTATACCACTTTAAGAGCATCTACTGAAATTTTAGACATTTCAAACCACAATTTGCAAACCTTGATAACCAGAATTCAAACTTGAGTTTTCGTATCAGTAATTTGTTTACATTTACCGATTATTACTATTGTACACTTAACGCCATAAATTATTTGGAATTACAAAAGTTATGTAATCTATCTCTAGTGAAACTTTTGAGCCACTGAAACGTACGTTTTAACTGAAAATCGAGGAACATATTTTCATCGATTTCCGATATTCTATGCCAAATTCTACTGAGTGTCAGAAATATTGGAATTAATTCATTGAAACACAGGTGTCAGTCATGCATATATTGCTACATTTTAGTGCAGTTATTTTATTTGTTTCTGGCAACATCTCAACTCCGAAAAGGGTGACGTCACAGTTGAATCTCCTGCATTCCTGAATTTTCTGAATCAGCTTACTGAAAATTATTACCCTGATTGTGCCTAATACATTGTCAGTGATGATAAATTCATGGATAATACAATTAAGGAGTATAACAAAAAATTGAACAATCTATTTATATCCCATGTGAACTTACAGTACCAAAATATGCATTGTTCCCTAAAATCAGTACTTCGAGCGACATATCAGAGTTGCAACCATTATATTTTCTTTATTTCACAAGAACGTGGATCATGGTTCCGTATTCGAATGTTTTTTGCAAAATGTTTACTGGGAACTGACATGGGCTACTCGCCAGCAATTGGAAGGTATGTGGTTTGGGTACAAAGCGATTATCTGAATATAAATTTTGGGCATACCACAGTCTTCGCAATGCCGGATTACAACAAGGATAACATTGCATACACAACAAATTGTAATTACTGTGTTAAATCTGACGAAGGAGGTGGTGTAAATTTCCACGATACGTTTACTCCAAATAGTTCACTTACTCACGATCCGTTTATTGGTTTCAACAAAAGTAAGCTTGCGGGGAAAATCATCAAATTGGATCAATATTATGTCCGGAAACGGTACTTTCTGGGTGAATGTGAAGAATACTTTAGAAAAGTACTTTCACAGTGGCTACATTAAAACGGAATATGATACATCGTCAGTACCGGGACCAATTCTGAATATGCCTGTTGATAAACTTGTACTTTACTATCAAGTGTCTTCAGCTATAAAAACACAGGTGCTTACATTTTACGTAACTGAACCAAAAAATGTATTCAAATGGTATGCGATTCTCAAGGCCTATTCTCTCCAAGTTTGGATAACTCATGTAGCAGCATTTGTTTGTGTTATAATCTTTTTCAAGCATATTTGCAAACATTTAAATATAGACTATTTAAGTTTTATTGGTTTACTGTTCGCCCAATCAGTAAGCGTAAATGTGACAAATAGTTTATATCGTGTAATTTTTCTAATTTTTCTGTTTTATACTGTTATTATAAACAGTGGTTTTGTCGGTCGACTACTGTATTTTCTGACAAATCCTGAGCCAGATTATATTCCAACAACATTAGAAGATTTAGATAAGAACGGAATTGAGTGGCGGTTTGATTCTGATTTGCTGTTAACATTTATATATTTTTTCGATCCGAAACGTTATTCAGTTAACTTCATAAGGAATAACCGTACGTACAGTTCCACTTCCCATACAGTTTATTCCGGGATTCGTCCATGGCCACCAGAAGATAAAAGATATGCCGAATTAGTTCAGATAGAAACTTATTCAGACAAAATCAGAATTCTCCAATCTGTCAATTGGAAGAAGATTGTATTTCCTGAAATTTCTCTTCAAACACGTTATGTAGGTTTCGGTTTCCATGAAGGACATATTTTGTTTGAACCCATAAATAAGTTTGCTCTTAGAATTGTATCAGCAGGATTGCCAGATTACTATGAAAAACTAGAATACTTGCAATCGAACACCCAATATAGGAAGGATTTGTTTATTGAAACCGTGGATACTCCACTCTCAATGTGTATATTGAACTTAACATTTGGTGTGTTAGTGGCGGGCATATTTGTAAGTTTTGTTTTGCTATTTATTGAAATACTTTCCGGAATTAAGACGATCTAAATATTATGTGACAATCAAAGATGGGACTTCTTGTTAAGACTCACCTCATCTCAAGTAATGAGGACGAGAACTCTTCGTTTTGCCTCACCTCAAACTGTATTTATTAATTATCGTTCTTAGCTCGTCCTCACCTCCATTGTTTGAGGATGAGTACCATTTTTTGCCCTCACTTTCGGAGGCGTAGGAATTGGAGGGTGTGAGAAATTGCAAGGTGGGAAAATTAAGAAAGAAAGAGAAACTGAGAGAAATTTTAACACAATAATTAAAAATTACAATAAAATTGCAAGTTTTCTAATAAAAATGTGAAACTTTTATTGAGGATTAGTACTTCTGCCTCTAAACTCACCTCAACATACATATTTAAATCAATGTCCTCAAATCATCGTCACCTCAATATGCTGAGGATGAGGAGAATTGAGGATAAGGGCTGACCTCTTGAGTACTCCCATCTCTGGTGACAATCGCTCTTTCCACTATGTTTAGTCGGTTCTGGAAATGTAGATCTTCAACTTTAAATACTACTGTCAAAGTTACACGGTACGGTGAATTGAATAAGAAACTGTCAAAAGTGCCAACAGTCTCTGGATTTGGCAATAACGCATATTTGTGAAAATAGATTTTTTTTTGCCTATAGATTTTTGTACTGTTGCAAACTTGGAAAAAATATTGAGATACAATTATTTTTATAAATTTCTTATGGGCATAACATAGGGAGATTGGAACTTTGAAGGACAATTTCTTGCTTTAATTTTTTTCGGGCGAACGACATAATTATGAGGTGTAAGTGAAGGAGTTAGTCCATGAAATTTCCTGTTAATGGAAAAAAATATTCGATTTTGGCACCCGCTGCTCTTCCTTCCTAACTGGACTGTCTATAACAGAAAAACAATGTAATTATTAAACGGTTCCAATTAATTTTGTTATGCCGGTTTGCACCAACAAAAATATAAGATTAAACTAGAGTTAATTTGACTTAATTTATTAGTTCTATCTGATTACATGGGATTCAAATCTGAAGTTAAATTTAACCAAAGTTTAACTTTCCAGTTTTTATTGGTGCAATCGGGCATTAGAGATGCAAACGGTATTAGATTATTCTCGTGCCTCATCTCGAAATTCGAGCAATACCATTCAATCGAGAAAGAGACTAGAAATCTGTAATTGAGACCAAGATCAAATTCTGCAAGTTTCGAAATATGACAATACCATCATCTGTTCCCCTACGAATTTTTGGATTTAATTCATGCATTTTGTATCAACAAATCTATTTTTTCATTATTATTTTAGGTGTTCCCAATAATCAACTGTTATAAACTTCCATTTCGTAAGAAGTTCCAGACAAAATAGATATACTCTCACTAAGTACCTTACAGTTTCAAATCTAAACGCTGTATATTTTTCAAATACAACCCAATGAGCTGCTTGTTATTATTGATCTAACTTTAAGAAGGAAAAAAGGAACTTTCTAAATTGAGTCTTAAACGAAAATGACTGTTTAGAATAAGATGTTGGGGAACTTTTGAGGAAATAGCTACTCTTAAATTGTTTTCGTAACGATAAGAAAATTACTATGAGGGGACACAAAAAGTTTTTATCATAGAGATTCGTTTTCTAATTATTATTTGTATTATAGATACTATGGGGAAAGGTAAAAGTGTACTCGAATTTGTGTAGGAGGTAGGTTTGTGAGGACTGAAGAATTTGTTTTTGGAATATTTCATTTTATTTTCCCTCTATTCATCATGCCTGCGACAAAACAAGAAGCTTAATATTATGACGAAATAAGAGAAGGAATTACTCTTTTCATGACAATTGTTATAAGCAATACATGCCCATATATCACTTTTTTGATCTTTATTTTGTTTCTGCTGAGAACGAGACGTACTGAGAACGAGAAGAATACATAGTAGTAAAAGTTGTTCCCCACCAATTTAGAATTACATTCCCTCACAGAATTACATTCCCTCACAGAATTACATTCCCTCTCGACTTGGCCCAGTGAAAATTCCAAAATAATAAAAAAATAATAATAATAACTTACCTGAACATGTTCATCTAACAGCAAAATTAAATGCTTTTAAAAAACTAATTTAACATCAAGATAATTTAATCAACTGTTTTTAATTTAATGAGCTTATTCAGTAATGTATTGTCATATTGATTTTTTTTTAACTTCAATTGTAAATATAACCTAATAATTAGTTTGTTTTTCATTATAACATCCTGTTTTTTATTTTAAAATTTTAATTATGTTATCAGTTCAAGCTTAGGAACTATATGTTTATTTCTGAGATACACGAGCTACCTCTCTTTCCCAGAATCATGCTGTTAGGAAATTATTCACGTTAGTGAATGGCCTGCTTCCATCATTGCACTTAATAGTGTTTATGATGTGTTCACTGTCATGTGTTCACTGTCATACAAAATAATCACCTATTTATTCATTTTTCACTAATGGCCTAACTGACTTTGTTGAAAAAGCAATCGGAAGGTTTACACGATAACAAATTTAAACAAACTTGGTGTATAAACTTATTACACATGATTGTGATAAGAAGGCCAAGTAGTATTTTTTTTATTTTTCGTGGTCCTACAAGTAGGTGAAGGGTGGATCAATATGGACACCCCTCGTAGCAGTGAAACTTGTTTCCAGCAAATTTACATTCTCTCAAATTTTTAAATTCAGTAAAGCTAAAGATGTTATATACATTAATTGTGTGATATAAATAATAAGAAAATATATTACGATTTCTTTGATATTCCCCATTTTGAAATTCCCATTAAATCATAACATACATTTACACATATATTGTGGTCAGAGGTGGGACTTATTTACGACACTTCGCTCCACTCCACTCGAGCAGTAGCTCCAAAGTAACACTCCGCTCCCACCCCACTCCATCAGCAAGCCTAGAACAGCACTCCACTCCAAATCCGCTCCGGTCTGCAGTACAAAATATCACTCCACTCCAACTTCCCTCCGAATTCGGAGTG
>JAQFYR010000578.1:0-12232 GCA_034694985.1 Campodea silvestrii
TCAGAATAATTATGCTCTTGTTTTAGAATTACCCAATCCCAAAAGGGAAAAATTGATGACGTGTCAAAAAGACGTATGCGATGTCCTGGATAAGTATAATGTTAGTATGTCAATAATGAGGAGGATTATAATGGTTTGTTCCTTATTCCAATATATAACTTCTAACAATTTTATCAAATCTTGCATATTTCCGGATTTTTTATCGAAATTACGAAAAAAGAAGATGGCGGCGTTTAAACGTTTTAACAAATTTCGTAAACATAAACAGATCATTACATTTAAACTGAAACAACTCTAAAAAAATTATAGTTTCAAATAAAATAGTTTGTTTGAACGGATTGTTTTTAACAACTTACCTGACTATGGGTCTTGCTGATTAATTTACTCTGAGTGTTCCAGACATCTGTTAAATTTACTGGATGATTTTTAGAAGAGCGTTCCATAAGCACTTCTGAAAAATAAATATACGATACGAGATCTATAAATTCAGATTCCAACAATGATGAGGAAACAATAAATTAGGGGTGTCCGTTTGCAGATTTTTTCGCGTCCAGATACACACGGGCTTTATGGGAGCATTCCCGGGTACCCCTGGTCGACTTCTAAAAAAATACGTGCAGTGGTGTATAGACTTGTTCGGCTATATTTTATCAGTCGTGGTGTACTTTCCGAAACTGCTTCCAATTTTCGGCTACGTCTTAATAGGATGGGAGTTACACTGAAAAATGTAGAAAAAAAGTAGATCGTTGTCGAGAGGTATTTCAGATTTTCAGCTTTCGACTTCGATATTTTAAATTATATAGACTATCGTCAAGAGTCGTACATAATTAATTTCTCGGTTCATTTCACGTTTTTGGTATATTATATAATATGCCGATATTCGGTGAAAATCAGAAGCAGACTAGGCCTATTTGCTAAGAAAAGAACTACTTTCTTTTTTTTCTTCAAACACGGGAACTTGGATTTTGGAAGGGATGTTACTTTTTTCCTATGAACAGCCCTATAATAACCCACGAACAGCGGTACCATACGGGCTTGTCTGATTAGCTTGTCAGAAAACGCCACGAGACATGTCACAGCTTTATGCCATGCTACATGGGCAAACAAGTAGTTGACATTTTCTAGGAAATGATGTGGTTCCGAATAATACATTCAAGCAAGATGGTCAATATTTGAATTCGCAAATACACTTGCATAATTTGAAGAAATTATGAGAAAACTTACTGCCCGAAATTGAAATAGTAGGCCTATGTAAGAATTTATGGAATTCCCGTAGCTCAAACAGATGTAAAAATGTCTAAAAATGGCAAATGGTGTTTCTCAACAGCTCCAGTATCTCGTAATTCATATTCCGTTCATAAGCTACCGTACGGGTTTTTCATTTCGTCACTGCTAATAAAAAAAAGGTATATATCGACCTAATGCATACCATAGCAGGGATTTCCAAGCATAGCTTGTGATTTTATCAATAGTTGAAGGCTACATGTAGATACGGTTGTACCTGTGCTACCTGCTCGAAGGCACTTGACTCCTTCGTCACTTGTTGCCTTCGTTTAGTAGCACAGTTACTGATTTTACATATAGCAGGACTACACCCTTCGCAGCTTGAAATACACTGCGAAGAAATACACTTATTTTACAGGTCCCTGTCCATTTTATAGTAAAACAAAACTACATACAGCACTTTTGCAAGATATTAGCTAGCAATAATACAAACTATTTTGACCTACCTATCTAGATATGAAAAACACTCATAAACAGTAATATCAGATTTCAACTGAAGTTTCTTCATAAAAAACGACATTTTTCAAATGTACAAATTCCTGGCAAAATGTAGCCTACCGTACCAGAAAACATGAAAAATGTACTAGTTAGAATATCTGAAAACCTTTCAACTCTAATTACGCTTTTCGATGTTTTCTAGTACCGGTACATTAACTTGTTCATTTGAAAAATTTCGTTTTTTATGAAACTTCAGTTGAAATCTTATTTCAGTGTTTATGAGTGTTTTTCACACTGATGTGTAGGTCAAAATAGTTTGTAAATTTGTATTGCTAGATAATAATTATCTTACAAAAGTGCTGTACCGGTATGTAGTTTGTTTTACAATAAAATGAACAGGGACCTGTAAAATAAATGTTTTCCTTCGCGTTGTATTTCAAGCCGCGAAGGGTTGCAGTCCTGACATATCAGATATGTTATACGGAAATACGGTATATCAGTAAAGTCTGTGCTACAAAACAAAGTCACCAAGCGACGAAACACTAGTCAAGCGCCTTGAGCAGGTAGCACATTTACAACAGTACCTAGTTGAAGACAACCTTGAAGTGATTGTGAGAAGTTTGTTTTTTAGAAATTTTTGTCCAGGAAAATTTTAATTGTCGTGAGTGCCGTGAAATCTCGTCAAACGACCGCGCATGAAGCTGGACAAGG
This sequence comes from Campodea silvestrii, assembly GCA_034694985.1. NCBI lineage: Eukaryota > Metazoa > Arthropoda > Diplura > Rhabdura > Campodeidae > Campodea > Campodea silvestrii. The sequence continues at coordinate 2,434 of JAQFYR010000578.1, forward strand.
CACAGATTTCTCTGTGAATGAACGTGATTATTAAAATTAAGTACGGCGATTCTTTCGCACGTGATCGTGAATGGAAATGCACTCATGCGCCCAGCTCTAGCTCCAGCCAATATAAAGTACAACAAGAGAGAAATTGCTAATGGTCTTACTTGCTTTAGTATGTAATTTATGATGTCTTGAATATAACGTTTCAAGTAAGAGTCTCTGGCTTCCCACATTTTCTTCAAGAATCTTTATCTGCCTCTCTACATGCTCAAAAGCCTCAGTAAAATTCTGAAAAAGACAAGGAAACCAATTAAAAAAATGCAATCTGAATTCCAAAACAGAATATTTCGATTTAAAATAAACCAATTTATGGACCATGACAGAGCAACTTTTAAAATGTCTTTAGGCCTACATTTGTAGTAGGGCCGTAGGGGAGAGTGGGGTAATAAGAAACAGGGGTAATAAGAGAAAAAATTCCTACAAAGCTGCTGTTGGAGCTAAGAGGTTCATATTTTACAGAAAGTAAGTTTAGCTAGTTTACTATTAGCAAAAAAAGTATCAACTTGCAATTCAAAACTTCACTGGTGTTGATAATCATTTTAAAAAAAGACTGAAAATTAATTTCAAACCGAATCTAGACGTTGTTTCATTAAAAGATTTATAAAAAATCACCCGTTTGGAATTTTTTGAATTTTCCTTTTGGAAAATGTGCGGATTTATTGAGGGAAAAAAAGGAGAGCTTTAAATCTGAGATAGCTCTATTTACTGTGAAGATATTTATGTGTCTCTTATTACCCCATTTTTTAAAAAAAACAGGGTAATAAGAGACACCTAATTTTTTGTTGTTTTCTTCAGTAAATAAAGTTGCTCTGATTAATTTAGCTTATTTTAACATAACTTTGGAAAAATTATTGATCCAGTTTAGCCTTTTTTCATCTAGTGAGGCCTTTTTTTTAACAGTGTCGTTTGTGTTGCCTACTTCTTTAAATACAGCACATTTCAGTTTAATTGTGTTTGTTTTCTTGAATTTGTGTTCAGTTTTTAAAAAAATGTGTAATTCTAACACTCTGTTTGTGTTTTTGGGTCAATTTAAGTTCTATTTATGAAAAAAAAATGTCAATTTTTCTTGTTTTCATAGTAGCGGTTTTACGCATTTTTGTACGTTTTTTTTCCAGAATTATTGAAAATTAATATCTTGTAGAAATAAAAAGCAAATTTCACAGAAAAAAATGTTTTTATTTGAGAAAAGTAGTGATGAATGCAGTAGAGATGGGCGCGTGAGTGCATTTCCATTCACGATCACGCACGACGAAAACGTCTATATATTTTTTCACGTACATTCACGCACGATCTGAAAATTAAAATTTTTCTTCACGCACATTCACGCCGAAGATATTTTTAGTCACGCACACTCACGTAATTTCGTGACACGAAATATATCATTTTTTTACAATATTATTGTTTACAACTAGGGATAGACTATATCTACCAAAATACCAGAAATTTTGTTCCAAAATCTTTTATATTGCATTGTGGACGTGTTTGAATACGTTTCATTCACTAATGATGACGTCATCACTCCGATGCAAGAGGAGTGAACACGTTAAGAGGATCTCAATTGGACGTTCAACGTGTTATGCGTGACGTCATAATGCATGTACCTGCTACTAGTGGCGCTAGCATCGTATTCAAGCGGGAAATTTCGAATTGAGAATCTTGTGTATACGTTTTTTTTTTATTTTTTTTTATTTTAAAGTATATATACGTTTGCCACTGTTAATAATTTTATTATTCACCTTTTTAAAACTCTTTCATAATTACAACTTTCTGCTATATATTGAAGGGATACAAAAACGCAATATTATTAGGTTTTTCATGAAATTTAATGTTCTTTCAACATGATAAATAACTTTACTCAGCGATCTGAAGCAAAATAGCTACAAAAATTACAGCAAACTAAGAGAAAACACAGGTAATCGAAAAAAATTATATAAAAATTTACATATTTTAAGAACACAATACAAATTATTATAATTGCTGAAACATTACATTACAGAAAGTGTTTTAGTGCTAGGTTACACAAATATTACAAAATATAAATTAAAGTTTATGAAATTAATTAATTAATTATGTGAGCAGAACTGGACAATTATGTACACAACAACAAAACTGGAATACAGAGAAATACCAAATTCTATGTAAAACAAAAATTTATATAAAAAAGAGAAATAAGAAATAGATAATACAATAAAAAATAAAAGCACTCTAAAACACTATTCAAAGAATAAATATAAATACAGTGCATCAAGGTTAATAATATAATACACTATTTACAATGTAAAGCAACTTTATCTATGCATAACACGTTTCATTTTATTTTTTTTACTTAAAATATCAATAGATAATTCCGAATTCCATTTTCTAATTCTACCATGAACAAACATACGAACAAATAGTGTTACAAAGTAATCCTTACAAGAAGAATTGCATGGTAAATACCACCAATCCCAATTTTGTTCTAGCAGTAATGCTACCATATTTTTGCAAACATTACTTTTATGAATAATATCATAGAAATTTTTATCAAAAACAGTTATGAGTATCTTAACATTCTCCACGAGAATTTCTGTGGGCACTTTCAATCCATTATTTACTTTTTCAAACTCCTTAAACATAAAAAATGTTATGCCTTCAGGTAGCTGTTTATTTTCAGAAATTAGAAAATTAGGCCTACTGCAAACATCACACTTGAATTTTTTTGTTACTCGCATTGCTAAGTAACCGGCAACGTAGCAAGCTGCATTTGCATTTATAAGTGCACTATCGGCATCGTACAATTGTGGTAGTTTCGCTGATGTTGTTTTCTCATCATTGCAAACAATTTGTTGAGGATCATCAACTGTACCCTCTTCAATTTCTGATGAACTGGAAAGTGTACTATCAATTGATACATTTGATAATGATGCTAAAACAACATCAGAATCAACTTCACAATTGCCTTTAGCACTGGAGTTCATGATATTCTGAGCTGCTACAGCACGAAAGGAATAGCGAAAATCATTGCATGTCGGATTATCTCTATTCCTCCCTTTTCTCCTTATAGTGCAAAAGGTATTCTCAAGGCAATCTTGATTAACCCTGCCCATCATTAAAAATTTCATGCCCTGCAACTTTACACTGTCCCATAGGAATTTTGCTGCTTTCAAATTTTGCAGCCAGCCAGCCTTTGAAGGTGCAGTTATAAGTTTTCCAGCAGCCCCACAGAACTTTATATTTTCTAAAAATTTGTATGTTTCATCCCATACAGAAATGTGAGGGGACTTAGCAGTGACAGCTGCACAAAGAGGCTTAGTTGGATGATTTAAAGTCCGTGCATTTAATGAATCAAAGGCCTTATCAATATTACCGATAAATTCAGCTGTATACACTGCATGTGCTGGTAATTTGCCTAACGAAGAAAGGCAGTATATAGCTGCTGCTACTGAGTGACTAAGGGTCTGTGCAGCAGTCCTTACTCTCATTAATTTATAGCCCTTCACATTAACATGATGGTATGTTATTCTTGTTAACCGGAAGGGATTGTCCTTATCAAATTCAAACATATCATTTATAAATTTCCAGTAGGCCCATTTCCCATCATCTAATTTCACTTCATATTTTTGAAATAGATTTCTGAAACTTTTCAGAAGGTGGGGTGTATCATAAAATGCAACAATGGTGTTTCCGTTACATGAAAACGTTGGTTTCTGGATTGAAACAGACAAAAGCTTGTATGCAGTCCGGTTATTAACCCCCTGATCGCATACAGTGGCCATTACTTTTAAACCTGCTTCATTAGTTTTTATAATGGCCTCTTGAATTAAATTTGACAGTACTTTAGCAGGTGCACTATTGTGAGTAAAAAAATATCCAACTACTTGCTTATAATTATGGCAGAGGCCTCTTATCATAAAAACAAGCGCATGGTTAGCTACTCTTTCTGTGGAATGTAAACCATAACGTTCAAAACCATCGACAACATCTTTATGAGCGTTATAGACAAGAGAAGTTTTTAGAGATACTTCGTCCCACATTAAAATACATAATTTGTCACGTTCTGGCATATTTTTGGCAGCTTTCGACATAATATGGAAAACTTTTTCCGAAAATCCTACCTCCGTTTCAAAAGTATTTAAAGATCTCAAAATTGTTGCTTTTGAGGGAAAATTTAACAGCTTCCGCAAAAGGCGGTATGTACTTGGGCTTTGTAAATAAATATTAAGAGCCCTTACTTTCATCTCCTTCGACCACCTCACATGTTTCTTATTATTTGATCTTTTAGAAACATAACTGCAAATAATTTCAAACAATGGAGTTGGCACTTTTGTTTGAATATGTTTTAACGCAGCATCAGTATGAACAACTTGAACTTTTTTACGCCATTTGTCACGATTACCACGCAATCGTGATACTGCTACACGTAGTGTTCTTATTTTTCGTCTTTTTGGAGTCGTTTTATAGTTTTTCGGAGTCTGTGAATATACTATCGCAGGAATACCGTTACCGTTACGTGGAATTGGGGCTGGTTGATTGGGTGTACTGGTAGTCGGATCTGGTAGATTGGGTGTACTGGTAATTGGAGCTGGTAGATTGGGTGTACTGGTAATTGCAGCTGGTGCATTGGGTGTACTGGTAATTGGAGCTGGTAGATTAGGTGTACTGGCAATTTCATACACTGGATAGTCTGAAATACAAATAAAATGTCTTACATTAGTATTTGTATGTGGCCCACATCAGACGTACAGTATATATTATTAAATTAAAACAGTGAATAGGTTACACATAATAATATTCTTGAATGTCCTGTAAAATAAATATGTACACCGGCTAAATAAAATAATCAGGTTAGAAATGAATACAGGCATCATTAGTTAGCAACTTTTCTGTGCAATAGGTCTACTTAGTCCTGTTGAACAGTTTGTTTTATTATTATTTTGTTTTTAGTGAAGAACCTGTTTAGCCCCTTTCAAAAAATTTGTTTTATTATTTTTTGTTTTAATTTAAAAGCCCTTGCCAAAACAGCAACTGGCATTCTGCAAAATGTGCAGAACAAATTCAGTACACTATTTTATAACTAAATAATAAAAAAAACTAGCAATCCAAAAACCAACATGCAATCTGTTAATTTCTTTCAGCATATATTCACTGGTTCAAAATAATTATTCTCCCTAGTAACTTATTGTCATCATTCTCATATGCTGTAGAAAATGTAATGATTGCTATGTTAACCAAGAATTATAGTACTCCTCCCAAAATAATGACTCCCTTAATAAAATATACAATAAATAATACTTTCTTACCTGTATTGGTAGTAATGTTGCTGTTATTGAAGCACAATTTCTTTCTTGGACCACTTGCTTCAATATCAGATTTGCGCTTCCCAGGCAATTGTGTTGGTGTTTCATCTGGAGAGAGGAATGAAATGATTAGAATAAATGTAAAATTGTACTTCACAAGCATAAGAGTATATTAATATCATACAAAGCAGATAAGGTTAAAATAATTTGAATTACTTTGATTAAAAATAATGTAATGATATGTTGCATTTACAAAATTTTAAACAAAGTGCAGAAGGGAAATATTTGCATTTTTTTTGTTTTGTTTTTTCATGCAAATAAAACAGTACTTTAAAGAAGTGAAGATTTGCCAGTCAATGAAATTGTTCTCTTATTACAATGAAATAATTTTGTTTATTATTTAAGACTTCCAAACCACAATTCCTTTTTTTCTGTGAAAAATTGCCAATGGAAAATACTACCAGTAGCCTAGTTTAGTTTATTTCTTATAAATATACTTTTCTTGTTCTTATTTATTCTCAGAAGTTGTATGACTTATTTATTATACAAATAACTAGATTACTGTTATACAAGATTTTCAATATGACTGACTGTGCCTTTAAATTTCCAATAATATAAATATATATAGCCTACCTATAATTGCAAATGTATTTTTCACCACAACTGGTGTAGCTCCTGGAAGTAGTTTGGTTCTTTCTGTGCTTGTAAAACATTCTAGGCCGAAGTGATCACTGCATATTCTGGTGTTATTATGAACGGCTTGTGAAGACTTCAGAAGCAGATCTGTCCTTCCAATATTGTTCAACCAAGTTGCACACCTGAAAATGTAAATAAGCAACTAAGTTCTAATTGTCTTAAATATCCACAGTAATTAGCCTATCTGCTTTTAAATGAAATAACTTTCCTTAGAAGAAAGGTTGTTTGAATTAAAATAGACTACCATATATTCTCAAGCTATGAGGACAGTTTTCAAACAAGAAAAAACTGCCTGTGTTGTTAAAATTATTAAAAAAAAATATTGGGTCAATTATTGTACAGAAGAGGAAATAAATACTTTCAATCAGAAAATACTTTCCAACATGATTGTAATGTTAAAGAAATTGTTAATAGGCCTACCACATCATATTTAAAAATTTAAAATTAATGGCACCAGCTCAACTTAAAATTATCCTGCTAGTTGTAAATGTATTAACAGAACCAAGTAACAAAAGCAAGTTGAAACGATTACAATGACGTAAATATTTTTGGAAGTATAGGCTACCTGCTGGTAGATCAATTTTTACCTGAATTGAAATTTTGATAATAATGGGAAAAGTAACTAATTTTTGTTTAATAAAATTTTTTTGCAGCACTGTAAGGTAATAAATTGCAGATTCAAAGTACTGTACATTTTTTAATCTGATTGCTTAAATGTAAAGATGCATAAAAAATTCATAAAAACTATGGAATATTTCATTATTATTTTGTTCTTTTTATAATTATATTACTTTACTAAACTGATATCACAATGTGCACCTGTAGACTACTTTGTTGAATAAGTTTACATTTTGCAATGATTGCCTTTTTTTTTTATCTTAAATTATTTTTTAAAAAAATAACACATTTCTTTACATAAAAAATCATGTAGGCTAGCCTATATAGGCTAATTTCTTTTTTATATGACCCTCACATGTGAAAAAATTATTTTACATAGGCTACAGGCTTAAAAAAAGGTCCTACAATCAACCAAAAGGCTGTGTGGTAATGCCAAAAGGCCAAGTAGGCTGGTCTATTCCTGTATTTGACAATAAAGTAGGGTCTATACACAATTTAAGATTAGTTACTTAAAAGATTCCTGACCGAACTGATAAATATAAAATGGTCTATACTTAGACAACTAGACTTATAAGATTCTTCTTAAGTACAAACACAGGCTAGGCTACATTAATAAATTAGACTAGGCTAGCCTACAGAACACAACTGAGACAAGAGGTCTATGCTATTTCCTATTTTATCTTTCCTGTTATTGTCACTGACCTTTCATTATTAGATGGTATTTTGAAGAATACTTTCTCAGCACATGTAGTTTTGGTATTTCCACATCCCAAATAACCACAAATAATTCTTGATGAAGGCATATCAAATTGATTTTTTTCTAAATCACTTCACAAAATATTGCACATTGTCCCCACAGAATCACGTGATACCTATAATGCGGTTGACCAACATAAACGAGCTAAATTTTGATTCCGGTGGTTGGCAATACTCCATGCTAGCGACATTAGTAGCAGATGCAGAAACTAAAAAAAAGTAGGGGTGGAAGAGGGGGAGGCGTTAACAATACACGTAGATGGCGTGATTCCCTCTCTTGGGTTTGAGTCCTCTTGCCAAAACCTCTGCTAAGTGTCGGTCGGGATCACCAAACAGGATTTTATCAAAGTATCTGCTGTGATATATTTAAAAATGAAATGATTTAATAAATATACAAAACAAATAAAAAGGTGTTGAAATTTTCTGTTCAACCGCCCCTGGTGACCCCGCTAACATCAATTCATCAACCTAAACTCATCTATGACCTGACAGTGAACGAAATCTATCACCCTACAAAATTTATAAAAATATCTCCAACGGTTTCGAAATGCATAAGCATAAAAAAAGAAACAAACATCGCCTCATTCACATTTATATATAATATAATATAATATAATATAGAAAGTAATACTGAATTGTCCCACATTTTTGTGTGAAAATAAAATCAGTATTGTGAGCTAAAAATGCAGCACACCAAAATATCTTATGATTACGTTCGGAAAGAATTTTCAAAAATGGTGCAATATGCGGAGATATCGGACTTCTGTTAATTATCAGAATACATATTTCGATAGTCTTCAATAATTTTAACCTTCCTTTGCAGAGACAACCTGACCCTTCTAAGAGTCTTCTTCAAAGACTTGTTTTTCGTGCAATACAAAAGAGATCTGGCCTACACTTGGGACACATTTGTTGGTAAGTTGAATTTGGACCGACGATACCCACAGGGTTGAATTTGCTGACGATACCCAGGGTTGAATTTGCTAGATCCGGTGGCGAATTTACGGATTGGAAACAGAATGAGGCAGATAAGAATAAAACAATTTCAAAAAATATGTTCGCACAGGAATTTTTCAATCTTCATTGATTTTTCCGATGCAGAAAACACTGTTTATGCACACTTTTACTTTTAGACATGTTTCTTGGCATATATTAAATCACATGGCCCTGCATTCTTCGAGAAAATAGGATTTATAACAAATAAACTTAAGACCTGCCTCAAGACCTACCCATTTCGAATTTCTTCCCTAAATTCATTTAGTCTCTTCTAAGCGTCATAAAATATGCTTAACATTTAAATAGGACTTCAGTTTCTGCCTGCTGATCCACCGTCTTGATTAAAAATCAAGGTCTCTAAAAAAGACTCAATTCTGTTAAAAAATGTGCAGGTTAAAACATAATCAGAATAGTTTATTAAAGTGAAACTGTACTAAAGTAGTGTTTCTGTATTAGAGGTAATCAATGGAAACTGTAAATGTCCTGTAATAATTTATTTTGTCACTGTCGATTTACTGGTAGCTGCCTCATTCTGTTTCCAATCCGTAAATTCGCGATCCGGCGTAACAATCTGTTTCAATTTCGCTTTTCATCATGAAGTAATACACCTAGTACTGGGTTCTATCTATACTTAATTCTAATTGTCTATCTTGAAAATTATAGTAACTATTGCCAAAAGCACGAAGTCGCAAGTCCATTTGAATCTAAAACAATGTTTTCTGTGTTGACATTTTTCTTTGCTAGAAATTTCAGTGAGAAAGTAAATATATTAAAAAAATTGTAGTATGAGCGAAAATATGTTATAACAGCAATTATATGGGTATATGGAAAATACATGCAATTTTTTTATATGACAGACTTAAGCATGAATCCTATAGTATGATACAGAACATGCTGCCAGAACGTCAAAGAGTTTATTTTCTGTTACATGGCACAGAAGCCAGAGGTCGAGAAGATTGCGTAAAAAGCTAGAGTACTCAACCTCGGGGAGTGCATAACCGTTCCTTGAAATAATAACCTGCAGCAGGAAAACAATGAAGAAAATAAATGTAACTAAAATAGTCTACTATTCTAAAGTGATTTTAAGCATTGGTAAATTAGTAGATCAACATCAAAAATTTGAAAAAAAAAAAGTAAACTTATAGCAATGTAGAAAAAATTACAGCGAAAACGGAACTCAAAAATGTTTTTTATGTGACTCCACCTAATGTATACGTGCTTAACAATTACATGTAAATATTGTACTGAATATCAGAGGATGATAGGATCAAGCAGACACGTGTTTTACCACCCTTTAGCCCCTCACGGGACTACTGTCACCTATGTATGAAATATGGGTATGGGAAGGATCGGCATACGACCGCGGTTTCGTCCCTTCTGCATACCTGATGAGTCCTGAAGGGACGAAACCG
>JAQFYR010000579.1:0-12225 GCA_034694985.1 Campodea silvestrii
TGAAGAAATAACAACATTCAGCAAATGTAATATTTGCGATCTCGTATAATAAAATGATGCGGAAGTTATCTGTAACCAAATGTTTCACGTGAAGTTACATGCATTCAACCTAATCTGAAATAGAAATAATCCATTGAATAAACAGACTGCAGTATATAGTGTTGCAACATAAATCAGAATTTTGTTTCTCTCAAAATTGGAACTTTTTCCCATGGAGGTCGTGACACTGTTTAAATGAAGGGTAGTTTTTTTTATAGATTATGACAATATAAAATTATAATTTTCAAAAAAAAAAAAGTGGAACGTTATTTACAAAAACAGTAAATGATGATCTGACGAGCTTACACATATCTTATAATTCTTTTGTTACAATAATTGTATTCAATTGCATTAACAACCTTGTATTACCAACACAATTTTTATTAACAACACAAGTTGTATTAGCAACACAAGTTTTATTGACAACACAAGTTGTATTACCAATACAAATTGTATTACCGACACATTTTATTACCAACACGGTACTGTAGAGCCATGTCTGTGGGCCCTAAATGTGGAGCCCTATGTCTATGGGCCCCAAAACCCAAAATAGAAAACCCCCAAACTCGAGGGCTCCGAGAAAAATGAAATAGGTAAAAGAAGAAGAGACGGAAGAGAGAAAACGACCCGGAAAATGTTCGAAGAAGTTTCGAAATGTAAAGTTGATAATGTCATCATGTGTGATATTTTCATGACTCTTTAACTTTTTTTTTCTTTAATAAGCTATAATAATGAAAGGTGATTTTTGGATTTTTTTCCATGCGTTAAGTTAATCCAAGAAAATAAACAACAAAAGTACTCCTAGAAAGTACGTGTTCTGAAGCTTCCAATATATTAGGGGTATGGAAAAAATCTCTTTAAACCTCAAAACTAATGTAGAGAAGATGGCCATTTCTTCAAATAAAAGAAGTTTACAAGTTTCTTCCGTACTCTTGTATAACTTGAATAAATAATGAAAACTATCATATATTTCGAAAGTTAAGAAGACATAAATGTGGTATTTTCGTTTCTTAACTGCAAGTGCGAATAATTTATTTTGTTTTACCTTGAGAACCCCACAACAGCCTAGTGAATTTGAATTCATGATGTTTGGTAATAAAAATGAAGAGAACTTCAATTCAGTAAAGACAGACAACAAAATAAATCCACTTTTTAAAAATCCATGGAAGATTTTCTAATTTTGGAGATCGCAAAAATGGAACTGCTTCAAAACGAAAATTGTATTGTCAAAATACTGTCGTGTATAATAATAACGGTGATATATAAAGTTACAATGAGATATTGAGATTGAAGTAATGGATTGTAATAAGGTTAGTAGGCCTAGTATAGGAACACGCAAGCACTACTTTTGCCTTGTTCACACACGATATTCATCCCGAGCCCAAGCCAGACAACAGCGCGGACTGAGCTCGCTGTTATTCATACACGTAATAATTCACCAGTCTGGTTCTAAGCGGGATCGACTGCCAACTTATATACAGCTGTGTCACAGATATACTGCGGTAAGTTGCATTTTATCAACTTAAATTAAAATAGTAGAATTTACCTGATATTTTCTGCTTCATCAACTAAATCATTTTACTGTCAGATAACGTTTAACCAGCTGTATCTCTTTCGCCATTGTACTCAGCCCGATCGCCTCGTGAGTTGAGTGGTCGGGCTCCAGCTGGCTTTCATTTCTGTGTGTGTTCAGTCATCACGAGCTCATAGCAGGCTCAACCCGGAATAAATATCGCGTGTGAACAAGGCATTTCAGGGGCGGTCCGGAGACGATAATCGGCCCGGGAAAATCAAAGTATGGCGACCCAAAATATCATGAATATTCTCAGGAAAAATATGTACGGAGCAGATAGATGAATCTGTGTTTTTATGATAGAAAATTTAGTATTTAAGAGGACCACTAGATTAATAATCCACCTACATAATTATGAAGGAACAAATTTGAAAAAAAATACTTCTTTGTTTTTTCAACATATTCCCCCATGATCTCAATGCAGTTGCTCTATTTGCTCAATAAATACTGAAGAAATACCAAAGCATAAAACTCTCCTTCTTGCTCTTCAAAGTACTGATGAACAGTCAAGTTGACCTCTTCACAGTCAATGGGGGTAGGGACGCTGGACTGTGGGATGAATGATTGAGCTCTTTGAACCCGGATTACATAACTGCTGCAGCGGCTGTTTCCTTGACTTGTGGACTTCACTTGTGGACATTATCATGAATAAACTATAAACGTCTGGATAGTTTTCCTCGACGTTTTCCTTGATGGTCTCCCTTAAATTAAGTAAGATGGTAGCATTGGCTTCTCCTGTCACTGATTTCTTGTGGTTCATGTGTTCTGTGAGTAATATTCTCTCAATTTCGTGAAAAAAAACAGTATCATAATATTCCCTGCTGATGTATGTGTATGTACGCCGATGATGTCCAGTTATAACACAAAAGCCATCCATCGGAAATAAACAACATAATAACAGAAATTAATACTGATTTAGATGCTGTCTTCCGTTGGTCAACAGTTAATTCATTGGTATTAAATTCAAGTTAATGCAAAGTAATCATAATTGGCAGCAGTAAAATGTTGAAAAACTCATCAGCCATGCTGGCACAGCTGTGTGATGTGTCATTAAGCCAGTAATACTGGGGTTTCAGACCATTACACCACGGCGGTCAGACAAACATCAACAGCTTAGATATGGATCAAGCCAATGAGGGAATATTTTCCCCCAATAAGAGATTGGACGTCTGGTTTTGGATACATCTTCATACAGTAAAATAACGTACAAAATGTTAATTTCCAAAAACGTGACGTTGTTGTAGTCATTATAGTAAAGTTTTTATGGAATGCCGATTTTCAAATGCATTCAAATTCAATATAATTCACTGCAAAACGTTCAGCTGGATAAATTGAAATTTTTACAAAATGATAAAACACTTTTCTGACCCATTAGCAAACATTTACAAGAAGAGAAATGTTGATTTGCTGTACATTAAATGTTTATAATGAGAAAAGAACATTAGGACACCCATTTCCGAGCTCTTACAAAAAAGTGTTACTCTTTGCACGTGGGTTTTCAATAAACCTGAAAATTCATAGGAAATGACATCCCGTTATAGGCTGTGTTATTGAAAACGTATGGAGTAAATTTATTTTAGCAGTCTAATGCTTTGTTTGATTATTCGTGGATATTCAAAAAGTTCAGCCAGCTGAGAGAAGCGCATGTACGTAATGCGATGTTGCGACATTTAGTTTAAAAGTAAATTGAATTTCTCAATTTAATAAATAACACACCCCTATATAGTCTTCGTTACAGTCATCTTTCATTTACTAAATAATTAATGCTTACTAGCGGTAATGCAGTAGTCACAATTTAGAACCAATGTAAATGGAAACAAGTTGATAATTCAACGATCTTATTGTGACATAACATGTAGTTCAATCAAACATAAATCTGACCAGTGGACATAAATATTCACAGCTGAATATGTGATTGAACCTACGTGGTATGTTACTACTTATTTCAAGTCTAAAGACGAATGGTGAATTAATAAAACATGAATAACCGTACTCTGAATGAATAACCATAAACCGGCACAAATAACAGTACTCTGTCATGCTCTATATTTTTGTCATAATTTCGCAAGTAGGAAATACATTGCATCAATTTTCATTCATGGAAGTATTTAAACTAATACAGAAAATGACCAGACTGCAATAAAATCAATTTTCACACACTTAAGCAGACAGTATGGTCAGTTTTAACATGAAGTTTGACATGCCAGCAAACATTGGCCTTTTTTTACATGGATTTACGATTACTCGTACAAGTGTTCATTTAAACCTGATATAATAGTTTCACAAGTCAACAAAAATTAGTCTGTCGTCATTATTGCTTGAACGAAAGTATATGTAAGAAATCTTAAATTCATGAACTTTAGTCGATTTTAATAGATGAAGTGTGATTTAAAATGGAAAGTAAACATGTGCACGCTATTATGCCTTCACAAAAGGGAGTGACATTTTTTCAAGATCATTAATTTGTAAAATTCACAAAACCAAAATATATTTACACAAAAGGCCCTTAAAAGTACATAAGAAAACGAGGTGCAAATAATGCATAAAACCGCATATAGTAATGGAAAAAAGGGATTTAAAATACTGGAAATAATCAAAGCAAATAAAATAATTTAAGAAATGCACAATTGAAATTACCCACCCTTGGAATACACATATAGGACTTTCCATTTATTCCCTATTCAATTAAATGAACAAATGAATTGGCAGTGGGGAAAATAATATCTTAATGCTGAAGTAAATACGGAAAATTGAGAAAGTCAAATATTATTTGCCAACAGAGCTGTTTTGCGCCATTTAATTCTTATGTTTACGCATTTTGATGATAGAGTCAAATATTGCAAATTATTATGACGACGAAAAAATATTAAAGTGGAAAATACCTAAGGTGATCAGTTATTCAAATGCAGGACTCGAAAGCCCGAGGAGTCTTTCGGATGTAATATTGGGAAGAAAATATTATGCCGAAGTATCACATGTAGGAGCAGATTATAACAATTTCAATTCGAGAAAAAAATTATTGTTTGTGAATCCATAATCATTATCGCAGTTCTTAAAGTATAATATCGAAAACGACTACAAAAATTAATACACTTGAGAAAGATTCATTTGCTTCAACTGAGTGCAACTACTAGTTGTTAACAAAAAACATTAATATCCTCTTTCTTACATCGATTAATAATTGTTCAGTGCAAAATGAATTTTCATTATACTTTTCTGTGCATCTCAACATGTGTTTGTTTGAAACTTCAAAATCCCTTTGACAGAACAACAGAACAGAATATTATGAAACAAATTGTAGAGAAAGAAGCAGTTGCATACAACTCAGGTGTGACTTTTCTATCTTCAATGAAGAACTCCACAATATTTGAAGTGACTAGACTCACACAAGAAAGGTACGTTCCTACCAAATCTTATTGGTTGAAACGAAATACTACTTTCTTGGAAGAATATGACAAAGAACTGTTTGGTCACAATATTCATCAATTCACAAATCAGAAGAGTAATATTTCAGAACTTGCATTCGTGAAAGATATTGAATACTGGTTTGACCCAAACTATGGATATATTTGGACCCAGCATCAATATATGTGTTGCAGGGGTAAAGAAGTGAGAGACAGATTTGTTTTTGTTGGAAATCATGAAACAATTGAAACTGCCAAGACTTACGGAATGACCAGAAATATCAAATACTTAATTTTCTTAAAACAAATGTCAAAGTATTCTTTTACATTTAACACGTTGAATATATATAATGGAATAGGTGCAAAATTTAAACAAATATTCTTATATAATAAATACTCTGAAAATATTTGTTTCAGTGACAAATTATTTTTTGAGTGGTCTTCAAATTTCAAAGGCCAGAATCTTATGTTTACCGGCAATACTCTGCAAGTGAATCAACTTCTATCTGACTATTTAAATGCAACACTGAAGATATTAACTGATACATTAGAGCATGCTATCACCTCCACAAGTATAGTGCAATCATCTTATGTTCTTTCATCGTCAAGATATCCCTGCAGTGCACAATATCATTCCTGACACATTGCATTTGTTGGTTATGGTATTGCAACAAGACTTCCTAGACCTTATGTTAAAACATTTGGACAGTATGTCAGAGCATTTACATGCATTCAATGGGTTTTGCTTGTTATTCTAAATTTATTTTACTTACTTACTACTAAATATTTATTTTTTGATCAAAGCATTGCTTTAATTTTATTTCTTCAGGTTTTAAATCCATTTCTTCAGTGTCAATTGAATATCAAAGCAAAATTATGGAAATGGAAAATGTTTCTTCTTTTTTGGGGTGAAATGATTTTTATTTTATCCGTTATTTACAATGGGAGAGTTACGTCTATTATGGCTGTACCAGATTTAGAAGAATTACCAGATACGCTAGAAAAAGTGTTGGAAAGTGATTTCACTTTGGTATTTTTTGGAGGTGAAGAACGGAATCTACTTTTGCTTAGGGAATTGTGTAGAATGTTTCCACACACATTTAGAAAGGACATAATTTCTAAATTATGGCAAAAGTCTAAATTTAATCACAAAGGTAATCATATTGCCGCAAGGGAATTAGAAGAATTAATTTTTTTCGGCTCTACAAATCACTTAAATTTATTCTTAAACTCAGTTCTGAATTATGAAGGGAAACCACTTGTTGCTATTCATCCATTTGAGGGCGTTACTGTAATGTTTTACTACGGAACAGTGACTGCCCAAGCGCATGCAGAAAAACTTACAACACTTATATTAAGAATAGATAGCAGTAATTTGTATCTGAAAATGGTAAATGACTTCTACTATTTTTGGAAGTTTCAAACTCTGATAAAAACTCGTGTCAATTTTCTTAAAGAACAGGAGGTCTCTGAGAAAATTGTATCCTTATCACTGATTCACTTTAAAGGAATTGTCATTGTTTTCTTTAGCCTGTTTCTGTTTGCTTTCGGCATACATTTGGTTGAATCGTTGCCACTCGTGTTTGCGCATTGAAATTGCCATTTTACAAACAGTTTTCAATGCTTGTTATCACTGTGGTTTCTGGTAATGAAATTATTTAAAAATTAGTCTTTTATAGGATAAACAGAGCTACTGAAACCTAAATGTTAATCTCGTACTATCTGCAATATTTTTGGAAATTCTCCCTTATTTGTCTGTTTGTCAATGAATTATGTATTAAACTTTACTAGACTGGATACTGCTAGTTAACGTGAAAACGGTTAATCTCGTATCCTACCACCATGCTTGTCTACTACTCAAGGACCCCGGATCAGGGAGGCAGAGGCGCCGATTGCCCCCCTGGAGAAAATCAGGAAGTCTGTTTTATCAGGAGGAAAATCTGATTCTTTTATTTAATAATCAACATAGTGAAACATACCGTATTTTTAATATTGTTAAGAACTTTTTTTAGGCTTTCTTGCTGAAAATTTCCTAAAGACAGCAAGCTATCGCTTCACTTTTACAAAAATATTCTGTTTCCCTGGCTGTGTATATTACAGCAGATAATTGGAATAATACAATGTGCTATGAAGTATTAGCTTGTTATTTTATTAATGTGATGAATCAGCTTGTTATTTTGTTAACCGTACTTATGGTAAAGATGTAAATAACGATTTATTATTTTATGGTGCAATTAACGATTTATTAGTGTTGTGTACGATTCGTCAAAGATGTAAAAAAACGAAATCTGCAACAGTTAATGAATTTAAAACATCAAATGTAGTAGAAAAAATATTTTATTGCAATACACCTCATGAATAAAAACTTAAGCAATTATTTTTTTCTATCAACTGGTACCGGTAGCTGATAGTTATATTCTGACGTGTGGTTCAAATGTCCAGTTATATTGTAATAGGGTTGATCGCTTAGAACTTCAGGTCGTTATTGCTAGGATTTTAAAGTAGCTGATAGAGTAGTGGAAATAATTGCTTAGGATTTATTGATCAGGCCCAATGTACGATTTTAGTAAAATTTATCATTTGTTAGAACTTTCAAATAACCGTGGGTTCTCGAAGCCCTATTAGCGCAATGTGCCACGTGGTCAGTATTTCGGCGTTTGTCTACTTGGCTAAAATATATCTTAATACGGTAACCCAAATGGTGCCATATAGCACCGTAAGTGTTGTATTAAGACGATGTTTCGAACTGCCACACTTTAATAATCAAGGTCGCTGCCTTGTAATACCGTGGTGATTAGACTAGGGGCTCATTGGGAGTTAGACTAGAGGTTAAGTTAGGGATTAAACTAGGGACTCGAGGTATGAAGTCGAAACACCATTCGTGCCCCCAACCCGGGCACTCGGGGTGTTTCGAGTTCACACCTCTCGTTGTAAACAAAATCAAATTATCGGATATACTCAATCCTCTACTACTGAAAATATTATAATTTATATTCTTCAAAAAAATTCCTTAAAATTTCTGTCTTTTTTCTAACTACTTGGGTTGAGTTATTAACATTAATATTATCATATTTTGTTAAGAACTCGACAACCGTGAGTCAAATAATATAAAAAATGTTTTTACTAGTATATTGATAAAGAATATTTTTACTATTCCTTGAACAATGCTGTTCACCCTTTCCCACTTACTCCTGTCGAGAACCCGAGTATGTCATACAAGGTTGGATGTGTTAGTGTTCCTGCGAGTTCAATCAGAAAGATCAAAAGCAATGGCGTGAGGAATGATAAATCTAAACCATCTGACTATTTTCCTTATCCGTCCAAAGGTGATCATTTCAATTACTTTGTGAAAAATGGGAAATTGTGTTTTGTTAAGAAGAGAGAAAGAAGGAAATTTATAACCACACAGCCAGAGAACCATGCCATATATGCCTTACAGGGCCGCCTCACTGTCGATTAATCTGTCCAAATGAAAGATACAAGGATGACCTGTATGAACGGTTAGGAAAGTCTGAAGTTAAGCAAGATTTCATTACGCAAAATGTAGAAAAACTTTCAGTAAAAATTGTATTGATTCCTAGATTCGCATCCCTTAACAAATCGCTTTCGAGATTTCACTGGAATCCATTATTTCATGGAAACCAACTACAGCAGTTACGTAATGCACATGGCGAGCGCAAGAAAGTTGCTTCTATTAGGGACCTCCAAAAAGCAGCCAAGAGCTCCCCAAGCTGGAGATGACGAGTCCTTAATGTACAGATCCCTAAATCGTCACGATAAAGACATCAAGCAGTTGGGAAAGGAACTAACATTGATTAAAAAGCATGCATTTGCTGAAGGTAATATGTCAAAGGAGCCAATTATGCTTGATCGAGCAGATGGAGAACTCAGGATGATTGTTTGAATGAGACCGATACCTTTGAAACCTTAGGAAATGGTGATTGGTTGATTGCAATTAAAATTGTAATAGCTGCGTAACACGGGAACATTATAGTACTTTCTTTTAAGTGCTATAATATCCCCGAAGCAATTATGTTAAACGCTATTATAATTTTGAGGTGGTGTTTGCACTTGGATTGAATGCCTAGATTTTGTTGCTGAATAAATTGTTTACTGTTCTTTATTGAAAACCTGAAAATGACCCAATGTTTGTATTCACTAGTATAGACATTATTGATAAGATGTACATATAATTACATTGGAACAAGAAAAATGTCATTTGAAATCAGAATTCTCGTGGATATATTTTAGGATTTAAATTCAGTTTATTCTTGACTAGAGGTACGTGTTATAACGACCAATTTAACGTTATGAATTATGTAATTGTAATTTACGGTCTAAATGCTAACCAATTTACATCTTGCCCCCGCTTTATTATTAACTGTTGAAACACAATCACCAAATAAAATATATTATACGACTTTCCTTAATGTTCAACTACACAGGCACATAACATTAATCTGCTTCTTGTAGTAGCCTTGGCTACAGCATAACACTACAGAACAAAACTCGGCAATAAGTATTAATTAAAAACAACTTTTTTTTCCTTTATTTAATAAGATTAACTGTGGATCGAGCTGTGGATATAAATAGCAGCTTGAAGGTGCGCATCGTCCAGAGGACGGACCTAGTTGATGGGGTGACCGCACTAAAATATGCAGACCAAGGGGTGACTAATCAAAAATATGCCGCCATTTTATTGTAAATTTTAAGAAAAAATTCATAATTTTTTCGTTTTATCACTCGAACTTAGTGGTAATCAATGTAGTTTGGCGTAGCGTTAAATACATCATCCATTAAAAACAGACAAATAAGGGAGAATTTTCAAACTATAGGACACAGATCGTCATTAGCATTTAGGGGGTTGGTTTACTATTCTATGAAAGATTAATTTTTAAATAATTTCATTACCAGAAACCACGGGGACTGCAAGTATTGAAAAGTGTCGTAAAATGGCAATTTTATTACATAAATATTTGTGGTGAAGTTTCAACAAAAAGTAATCCGAATGCAAACAGAAACAAACTAAAGAAGATTACGACAATTCCCTTAAAGTGAATCAGTGATAAAGATGCAATTTTCTCAGGAAGTTCTTCTACTATCAGAAAATTCACACGAGCTTTTATCAGAGTTTTAAACTTCCAAAAATAATAGAAGTCATTTACCATTTTCAAATACAAACTACTGCTGTCTATTCTTAATAGAAGTGTTGTTAGTCTTTCTGCATGTGCTTGGGCAGTCACTGTTCCGTAGTAAAGAAGTAAATTAACACCATCAAAGGGATGAATAGCAACAAGTGGTTTCCCTTCAGAATTCAGAACTGAGTTTAAGAATAAATTTAATTTACTTGTGGAAGCGAAAACAATGCTTTCGTATAATTCACCTGCGGAAATATGAGTACATTTGTGATAAAATTTAGTCTTTTGCATTAATTTAGAAATAATATCATTTTTAAACGTTTTTGGAAACACCCTACACAACTCTCTAAACAAAAGCAGATTCCGTTTTTCATCTCCAAAAGACACCAAATTAAAATCACTTTCTACAACTTTTTCCATCGTATCTAGCAATTCTTCTAAATCTGGTACAGCCATAATAGACGTAACTCTTCCATTGTAAATAACAGATAAAATACAAATCATTTCACCCCAAAAGAGAAGAAAAAATTTCCATTTCCACTCCTTTGCTTTGATATTCAATTGATACTGAAAAAATGGATTTAGGATATGCTGAAGGAAAATAAAACCAATATCTTCATCACAAAATAAATACTTTGTAATAAGTGAATAAAATGAATTTAGAATAGCAAGCAAGCCCCATTGAATCCATGTAAAGGCTTTCACATACTGTTCAAATGTTTTAATGTAAGGTCTAGGAAGTCGTGTTGCGATACCGTAACTAACAACTGTAATATGAGCTGAATGATAGTGTGCACTACATGGGTATCTTGAGGATGAAAGAATGTAAGATGATTGCACTATACTTTTGGAGGTGATAGCATGATCTATTGTATCAGCTAACATTTTTGGTGTTGCATTTAAATAGTCAGCTAGAAGTTGATTTACTTGCAGAATATTCCTGGTAAAGATTAGATTCTGACCTTTAACATTTGAAGACCAATCAAAAAATAATGTATCGTTCAAACTAACATTTTCTGGGTGTCTATTATATAAGAATATTTGTTGAAATTCTGCTTCTATTCCATTGTACATGTTCAATGTGTTCAGTGTAAAAGAATTCTTTGATATTTGTTCCAGGAAAATAAAATATTTGATATTTCTCGTCATTCCATAGATCTCGGCAGTTTTATGAGTTGTTTCATTATTTCCAACAAAAACAAATCTATCCCTCACTTCCTTACCCCTACAGCACATATATTGATGTTGGAACCAAATAAACCCATATTCTGGATGTATCCATGTTTCTACATCTTTTACAAATACAAGGTCTGAAATATTGCTCTTCTGATTTGTAAACTGGTGAATATCATGGTCAAAAAGTTCTTTGTCATATTTTTTATCGTACTTAGCAGTCCGTTTCAACCAATATGATTTGGTAGAACGTACCTTTCTTGTGTGAGTTTAGTCACTTCAAATATTGTGGAGTTGTTTATTGCAGATAGAAAAGTCACACCTGAGTTGTATTCTTCTGCTTCTTTATGCACAATCTTCATCATTATATTTTGTTCAGCAAGATTTTTATCTGAAAATTTCAATTCATTGCTACAATGGTATGACGATAGAAGTGATATGAAAAACAGAAATAATTTCCAGTGAAACATACTCGGAGCGGCTGTTAATCTGCAGGAAATTGTGAAAATGTTCTAAAATGTTCAGTTTCTCTAATTCATCAAAACTCACTAATTCAAGTATTTTTGCGTCACTATATCTGCATGAGATATATCTTGAGTACTCTTCTTACTTTGAAAAAGAAATAGAACTTACTCTGAAGAAAATTACTTAGGTGTCACTTATTCTAATCCACTATTCACCCTTTCAAATTTGATAACAATTGCCCTAATGTCATTAGACTACTCTTTTTAGAATAGGTTTCAGAATAAGCGCATATTGCTGTGACTTATTCAGCTACATTAGCAATGGTTATATTCGCGTTGCTTTAAAGGTGCAGAACTTATTTTTTGCATTACAATGATTTGCAATTCCTTTCGACATAAAAATTTCGTGTTTTGTAATATTATTGCATAAAGGC
>JAQFYR010000580.1:0-12223 GCA_034694985.1 Campodea silvestrii
ACAATATTACAGAGAAGGCTTTACCAGTGTATTATTGACATATGTATTAACTCATATTAATAATTCATTTGCACTTAAAGTAAAATAAGAATCAATTTCTTTTGAAAAATGAAATAAACAAAATTTATCGACACTTAATGCCATGTTCATATACTTATTCAACTACAGCTGCAAATTCTAATTTTCTTGAAATCACTGAAAAAACTGATATTCAAAGTTCTATTTATTTCGCCACTACAAACCACAAGTTATGAATAATTTAGTTAGTAAAGAGTAAACAAAATGGGTCAAATTATCATTAAAATATATTATATAGTGGATTAAAACATGAAATTTAGACCAACTACAATCAATTAAATGCAAATTTTTATTCAAAAGAAATTGTAACTGTGAATATTCAGACTAGTCTCGTATAAAATCGGCAATTGTATACTGAAATGGACTATTTCAACCTGGTGTAAGCTATGGCCAGGTTTTGGCATGCTGAAAGTTAATGTAATTGCCACATTGAAACGACAATTTATTGAAGATTATCAGTATCTTTCAAGTCTGGTTACAATTTGGCAAGCAATGTCAATATCTTAAGTTTCCCATAATTTATTACAATAACCAATTGCCTGATTAATGTTGAGAGTAACAGGTCAACTTGAAATGCTGGATTGACATTACACTTGTCAAATTACCAACCAGAGTACAAACTTTTCAACTTTGTGTGAAAACAGACTCACCTCAATATCTTCGCAACTCTTCAGAAAGTTGGGAAGTTGCAGTGCTACAATGTCGTCAGTGGTGCGGTATGAGGAGTCCTGCACACACTTTTTATGGCAGAGGATCCTTTGAATTTTCAGGTTATTTTCTGGTGTTTCATTGTGCATCCCCCAGTTCTCCAATATCAGACGAGCCTCCCCAGATGCGATACACGCCATGGTCTTCTTGGAAAAGACGAATCATTTTGCTGACCATTGAACAGTTTAGCTTCTGTCCACTTTTGCTGATAAACAGTTTGTTACAATTATCAGTGTCAAAGTCGGCCCTCATCTCAATGTACACCTTCATAAGTCTTGCTGCTACTCCAGTAATGTAGAGTGGTGCTCGAAATGCCTTCGACTTGTGGTCGGCAATGAGTACCGAGATGCTCCCGTCTGGGTGAGTGTGCCTCGCCTCGCATTCCTCCATTGTAGCTCCATGGAAGACCCCGACCCTCTGGTAGCTTGTCTCACATACGTAGTGGGCGAGATACCTTACGATGAACCTGAAGGCTTCCTTACCTTCCACGTTCCTTGAGAGCACTCTCAACGCTTCATGATCGATACTTTCATCACTAAGAATGCCGGCAATGTCACATATCGAGTAGCCGTATCTCTGTACTCTTGCGGCCTTGCTGGCAAGAGACTTCAACCCTTCCTTCTGAGCCCCCTTGCACAGTGCTTTGACGACACTAACGGCAGCTTTCAACATTACACTATATTTCACAGCGAAGGTCACGTCGTTCTTGAAACACTCAAGTAGGGTCTTCATTGCCTTTGCATGTTTGGCAGTGCTCCCGTACTGTATGTCGCACTCTTCTAAGAGCACTATGTAGTCCTTGAAAATGTCCGTGTTCAGGAGACCCTCCTCCGTGACCCCTTTGTACAGCTTTCTGCGATAAAATGCAATAATTGCACGAACTATGTCATAGGTCTGTGAACTCTTGTTCGTGGTCCGAAGTACTTGATTACGGTAATGTTGAAGTTTCACAATGATTGGGTGTTTCTCTGTTACCTTATCGTAAATACCGCTCTTCTGCAACTTTCTTCGAGTACTTCCTGCTGCATAGTGTATGGCGGACAATATAATTTCTGGCATTGATTCATCGCATTCGTTTTCTAAGGCATCAAATATGTCCAGAAATTGGGCGATTTTGGCGGCTTAAATGGGGGTACACTTGTTGAATTTTTGAAATGTCCTGATGTACGCCATTGAGAGCATTTGTAATTTTTGGGCGGCTCTGATGTAGCCACTGCTGCTATTGGAAGGCTCTTCTTGTATCCAGTCATACCGCCATCAATGTTGTGCATTTTCTTCAGATGGCTTGGAAGGTTCCCCCTTTCCACTCCGCATCCTGGGACGGAGCATGCTGTTTTTTCCTTCTTGGTCCTTGTGTCACCACTACCATCTTCATCCTAAATAAAATTATGAAATAGATTCAGTGAACATCGAATTGGTCAAAATGTGAGGATTTGCTAGCAGCTTTATCATTTTATTTGTTGTATTGTGCGGAGAGATGAACAGAACATTGCCAGCCAGGTAGGAGAATAATGACTGTCAGCAATTAAAACTGAGGATACTTTCAATAAATACACGAGCTAGATGAGAATCTTCAATGCACATGGCATAATGAACAATAGTATAGACATAAGGATCCAGTGCGTTTCAAAATTATGATTTTACACTAATGCCACATACAAAATAAAAGAGTAATTTGAATTGCATATTTGTTGACAATTTACAATTTCTAGGTTAGGGTTTCGTCCATTTAACTGTGCTATCATGCTTGTGGTCAGTGGTGAAAAAATTATCATTGAAGAAAGTTCAGTCAGTTTTGACTATAAAAGAAAAGGTAAAAAGTCAAAGTATAGTAGTAGAAGAAGTTCACCCTTGCCTTCTGATAGTAGTTCAAGCAGTGATGATTCAACTTCAGACAGTAGTAGTGGGGATAGCGATATACCCCTGCGACGACGACCATATAATCATAGGCGTCGTCACCGAAGCTATTCAAGGGATGCATCACGTGATGCTTTATAAGGAGACAAAATATTGAAAGGGACGGACGGGATTATTCTATATCGCCATTTAGTGGTCGTCAAAATATAGTTTTTACTAGGGATTCAGGCAATATTTTGGAGAACAGGACGGGCAATATCCCCGCAATATTGTGGAGAACAGGACGGGGTTAGCACCAGAACATTTATTAGTAAATTTAAAAATTATGCATTAAACGCCGGCTTATCATTAGACCAAGCAGTTGCTACTTGTTTGCCTAGTTTATTGCATGAAGAAGCTTCGATATGGATGGGGAATAAAATGCTCAGGTCAGGGCCTTATGATAATTTTCGCCATTTTGAAAAAGATTTTATGGGAAAACATGAAAGCCCTATACCTACTTCAGAAAGTTAAAAAAACAATTGAAACACATGCATCAATTGAATTCTCAAACCATAAATTCACATTATAATGCTGTGTCAAACTTGATGTTAAAACTTGACAGTCGAGTAAGCGAACGCGATATAATTAAAAAGACAATTAAATCGTGCTTAGACAACACCAACTTTGAAGGACATGCGCTTCGCGTAGTGAACTTGTGTGAACATCCAGCACTACCATTGCAGGTATAGGAAATTGCCACGACTTGATCATACTTTTTATTTTATTTGTTGGGTTCCAATGAAAATATCGGTTATGGACATATACCACCATGTAGCCAACATCGGACACTATACCCATGCAAAAATTCAACAATGTACATAGGCGGTAACCAGTGCGTTTTATTTGGTTTATTTCTATTTTGCAATTAATATAGCATTTACCATGTTAATCTGATAAGTTCATTAAATAATAGAAAAACCAATAAAAACGCACCAGTTGCTGTTTATGTATATTGTTGAATTTATATATGTGTATGACGTGTGATGTTGGCTGCATGATGGTATATGTCCATAATCAATATCTTTGATAGAACCCAATTAATAAAATAAAAACCACATAAAAGCAGACCTGCTTTCCTATACTCACCGTGGTAAAGCGAAGTTTAGTAAAAGTTAAACGCGCGAGCGAAATGTCCAGCAAAGTTGGTGTTGAAAAATGCTACAGTAAGATGCTGCATTTTATTTAGGCAACCTGCTTAATATATTATATATGACATTTTTAATTCAATATAAAGGTATTGTTACAGCTAAATCCGATCACTGCTCCGTAAAGCAAGAGCAATACGTCACGGATTGCTCTAAAGATTGTTCGGATTGGCGAGATCTATCCATTGATTGGAAGAGCACGGAGTAAAAGCACAGCGCGGATTGCATACTTTGAAAATCTCAGGGGCCTTGCCTGTATTTCAGAAAACTCAATCAACGTTTTAGATCTTCTAAAATACTTCTGCTGTTGTAAAATTACAAATTTCATTAAACGATCTTCGCCATCTTGAAGACGAATCTCCAAAATGATCAGAAGATGATAAATTCAATCCTCATTCAAACTCTGAAGTTCGTCCGCATTACGGAGCAGCATCTACTCCAGCTATTTCGATTGAGTAAAAAGATCGATCTATGGATTGCTCTGCTATTTCGATTGAGTATAAATATCGATCTATGGATTGCTCTGCTGTTTCGAGGGAGTAAAAAAAATCGATCTAACGATCTATGGATTGCTCTGATTGGAACACAAAAAGAGTGCTCTCGATGCACCGGAGTGTCGAATGGAATACACTACATCACTTTTTCTGCTCTTGAGAGTGCTCGGAGCAGTTATTGAAATTCGCTATTAGTTAATGAGTTGTATAAACAATATCCACTTTCGGTTCAGGCTTGAATATCTATAAACTATAACCACCACTGACAGGCGTTGAAGGTACAGTAGACTCAAAAGGAGAGGTGGGAAAACTCCACTTCGCCAGATGAACTCGACTCCAACTCCACTCAGACTCCGACTTTGGAGGGGAGTTGGAGTGGAGTGACATTTTGTACTTCAGACCGGAGTGGAGTAGAGTGTGTTTTATGCCTGTAACTGGAGTAGACTGGAAGTGGAGCGCTATTCTCAGGTTTGCGCATGGAGTGTAGTGGTAGCGGTGTGCTAATTTTGGGATAATTCTGGAGTGTTATGGAGGTGAGTGACATCGATGTGTCCCACCTCTGCTCAAAAGCAGACGATTGTGTATCCGAGTATATAGTGACGCAGAACATTTTAAGTTAAGTACAAAACGTGCAGTTTTAAGCGGATTTTTTTTTAGAAAATTTGTGAACTTTCTCCCGTTTTCTTTAGATACTTATCTCGACACAGGCTAGGGTTCCAGCAGCTCAAAGTTTTTACAGAAAGTAATTATGGAGAGTCACAGGCCTCACAGCTCGTCTAGCATGCTTATGTAATTTGGTTATACTCTGGTTATACTGCATGTTCAAAAAGAGTTCTGACAGAAAAAAGGCGTACGGCAGAACAAAATTATATAACGGCGGCTTCCGCACAAAAATGTTTAGCCTCATTTTTACACAGGCCAGGTATCATTTCCAAGTTGTCAACAGTAAAGTAAAAAAAAATGGAACGAAATCATGTTGACCAATGCCATAAGTATATATAATAACAAACTGTATAACCCTGCACAATAATATTGTTGTTTTCTGGTGTGGTAACTTTGTATTACAACTTTCATTATAAGTTAATTAAGGCATGGTAATTACATATTACCTTTACCACCAGTGATTCATGTTTCCGTTTATAAAATGTATTGATTTAAAAAAAAAAAAAAAAGATTGGATGGATTCTTGTTAATCACAATATATTACTTATATTATGACACAATTTGTAAATTTTATTATTGATAGCTAATATAAACATATAAATATTTAGCAAAAATGACACAGAATATAGGGGCCTGTATGTTTTTAATTTTCTTTTAAAGCTTTTGGAGTTTTTGTTGACCTCAGATCAGATATGAATGACCAAAATCTCTATAATTCAAAATATGTTTTGCCATCTGAACGGTTGCTCCAATAGAAGCAAAATAAATAAGCGATATAAGACAAACGAAGCTGAACGAATAACTGTTATAAACAACCAAAATGAAATCCGATTTTACATGTAACCAATAATAATTATTACGAAAATCGAAAGATTTATGCAGTCAAAGTCAACAAACTTTGATAACCGTTGGAAGTTTCATACGGAACAAAAGATCGGTCCCTTCCTTTGTAAATGTATAACTTACATGTTTACTCCTATGCAATATAATTATAACAAACAGTTTGTTATTTGATTTAACTGGTGTTACGTATCAGAGTACCCGCTGTGATGCTCTGATAGCATGGAAAACCTGATAAATGGCAACTCTGTCACACATTGAAAAACCAACCAGTCACAACACTTAATTTGCTGCTTCAGAAAACTTAATGATAATACTAAAGAATGGAAAACAAAATCAGGAGGATTCCCTCTGGAATAACTCACAAAAAAGCATTATGTTCCATTTTGAATTTCATGTAAGGAAAGTAGGAAACCACATATTATGGTAACGGTGGATGACAATTTATTAACGCATTTGTTATTTTACAGAAATGAATGGAAAATTATGATTATGGGTTCGTTAGATTCATTTAGATCAGTTTTTGTATTATGTTAAAATAATTTCGAACAATTACATTTTTACAAATTTCATTCGAACTAATATAATATTTAAAGTAAATGAATAAAGGTCGTCTTCTGAAAATTTGGCCCACATCCTGAGCTTTGTACACTGACAATTTTTTTCCGTATCGTTTAAATATATGTAATATGCCTTCTGGTCCGGAAATGCCAACTTTCACACATTTTGCTATACGAATAACAACAGCATGGTGAATATAGTTGAAGTAAACAATATTGTGATCCTAATATTAAGCAATACGGAATCGAATGATTTGGTAGTAATGGAAGTGATGGAACGGGTTACTTTCGGGTCAAATTTCCTTCGGGTCACCGGGTTAGTTCGTGTGAACCAGTTTTGACCTGGGAAGTTCTTTTAGTCGACATTATGATATTTTTACTGTTTTTTGTGGGTTTTTCCAACTTTTTTTGATTTTGTGTTTGTTTTCAGCATTGTTTACTTTTTTTTGTTTCGACAAGGGGGAGTGACCGCCCTACATCTTTTCTGCGCACTCTCCTGCTTGTTTTCAAACCAATTCCTTGGCAATTTTTTGTTGTGATATTATTATTACAGAAATTCAACAACTACCTATAGCTCGTGAAACTGTTGTTTTTGATCAAAGATCAAACCGGGTCAGTTCGGGTCACCGGGTCAAATATACATGATTCGTTCCATCACTGATTACCTTCTATTTATATTGATCTAAACCATTTGTAACAAATATAGCTATTACAACTTTGTCATTTGTTACAAAAAGCAAGCATAAGAAGTAATTGTAACAGAATGAAAAACTGATATATTATAACATTGTATAATCAACATCGTAATTTGATTCTTACTGACCGCAAGCAGGACATATTCTTGCAAAATAGTGGAGGATCAGTATAAAACTGGGTACCGGTATCTTTATTTATTTACACTTCACTTTTTTGAAACACCACACAAACAGTTGGTAACAATGAAAAAATATATTAACTGACCGCATTCAATACAATATTGAACAAGTAGTCTACTATTTCTGTTTGTGAAGCTTTTATTGTGCACACGGTGTCAAAAGTCAGGCAAGGGAAATGATGTAAACCTCAAGAGTATAGTAATTAAGATTAGAAAGATTAGATCAGTGTATTTTCTAATGGCGTTTAAAAATAGAAAAGAAATATGAAAGAAATACGATTTTATTTTATTTTCCGACAATTATTCTCAATAGTGGACAAAACAACAACATTTTTCAAAACATTTTGGAACATCGCAGACTATGCGTATGATATAATTATTTTTTTCTTTGCATTTTCTATTTCCTGTCTTCCATTCTCAGTACTTTAAAAATGGCTAATGTACTGGACAATACGAAACACGGAAAAAAAGGTGAAACATGTTTCAAGAGTATGTCGATTTGCTGAATTTTCCAAACTTCAGCAACATTGCAGTGTCAGACACGACCACCCTTCATAAACTACATAGACCTACTGAAGACATGGTATGCTATAGTTATGGTATATGATTAGCGGCATTAGCCGCATTAGTAACTATAGGGAATCAACACATTTTTAGCAAAAATCAGGAATTTTAAAACAAAATCAGTACGCCAACAGAAAAAAACTAAGGATACATTTATCACGAAAAGTAGTTTATCTTACGAAAAGAGTGACATATTATTCATGGAGATGTGTGTTTAATAGCAATAATTAATTTCTAAATAACTATGTATTGTCTTTAGAAAAAAATATTTTCCTATAATATAGGGCCCTCCTGCTTTACAAGTTAACTTATTCTTAATTCTTCACATTTAAAAGAATGTATATTCGTGAGAGCACCTGCAATACTAGACTTTTTCTGAAAGATCGATCTTCTATATTTCTCAGAGAAACACATTCGACAATATACAAAAAAAATGGCAGTAGTATTGCTTTGCATTGTGTTAATACATAATTATTACTGTAAGACAGTTCATTAATTATTATTGTCTAATTAATATAAATTTAGACATCGGCTTCACAAATGGTGGATATATAAGACTTAATTCCGCATCATGTTAATATCAGCAAATCTTGTTCACACTAATTTTTGAGACTTCTCTCTTTCTGCAAAAATTATGTTAATCGAAACTACCAAATTACTGTTAATGTAGTTGCAGGTGAAAAAGGACAAAAATGAAAATTACTGAAACCTGCCTCAAAAGGTCTTATATAATACTCTCACAGTGAACCGGCCTGAATAACAAATAGTTGAAGATGATACTCATATTTTAATTGCATATTACCAATTCTTCAGAGCTCTGATGTGAGCCACTGCTCTCTCCTGACCATGTAAACCTGCCTCTTAATACCCGCTGGAGGCATTTTTCAGAGGATGCTTAATTCAAGAGAATTAAATTTAGTCAAATTGGGTTGTCCATTTTGTTAATAATGCAAAAAGATAGAATATGTGCATGCAAAACATGGACACGTAAAAACGTAATTCATGCAGGAATACACAAGTATTGAATGAATTTAGTGCATTAAAGCATGTAAATAACTTTTGAAATGGTTGGATGTCAGTTGTTGAAAAAAACTTCAACTATCTTTAAAGGAAACTACTTGATTTCATATAAACTATAAGTTTAATTCTACGAAATTCGTTCCAGGATTTCATGATATTTAATATTGTTCTCATGTTTTAAACGAAATGATATTTTCATTAAGAACTTAATTAAAACGTAATAATGTTCTGTCATATTAAATATTATTATCAATGACACAGCCTTTTACTATCTTGTCTTGTATGCATGGACTTAAAATAATACATTTTGAATAATATATTTAATTACATGATAAATCCTGCTATTTTTTTCGGAATTGAAAGAAACAAACGACGCGGTCAAGAATGCATTGAAGAACCTCATTAAAAAAAAACGTGACGAAAACATGAGTAATTTTGATTTACAAATTTGATTTTCGTTACGATCTGAAACGGGAGTTTTATTTTAATCTTATTTTATCCATCTCAGTGCATTATAAATTTGTAATATGATATATTTTTTATATTTGTATCGCTGGGAATTCCAAAGTCCAAACCCATGCTCTTCAACGAGATATATTTTTATTTGTTCTATACTCCGAAAGAGTACAATAATCATTGCAATGGGATCACTTATATCAGCTGGCAATCAACATTGTTTATGAGTTGCGAATTAAATGTAATTTGTCATTCTTGAACGAAATGATAATCTTCTTACTTGTATTAACCTTGGGAATACAAGTAAAGTTTGCAAGAAATACAACTGCAGTGATAGCCTTATTACATGTAACTCCAGTAATAGCCTTGTTATCCACTGATAGCCTTAAATGAACAAGCAAGCTTTATGTACTAATCTAATATAGTAGATTTTGAATACATAGCCCACCATTTGGGTTTGCATATCAGAACTTCTCTTAAACTTCGTATTTCGGAAGGAATCTTGCAGATGGCGATTACTTAAGTCAAAATGTTTCAATTTACCATCATTTTGTTGAGAAATTCTAATCATAACTACTAGGTTGTGACATGCAAGTCGTAACATATACTGTAGTTGCGTGTACAGTGTACACAAGCAAGAGTTTAACGTACACTAGCAAAAAAGTTGAAGTTGCCGAAACTAACATGTTGTATTCAGTTCACATGGTAATTTGTTGGTGCGGCATGTCTTCAGCCTCATACTGTTAGTCGAGATGAAACAAGACAGAATGGATAAATTTCAATCCAGATCAGGACTTGTTGAATAGAGACCGAGACTTTATACTGTATGTCTCGAAAATCTCTATTTTCTATTACGTTTTACTCCATTTTCTTCCAATGTTTTCATGTTTCTACATTGTGTATTAAAAATAAAATACTTTGAAATTTATTATTCTTGTATTTTTCCTCAAACTTACTTTCAAGACTACCGAGTCGGGACGGCGACAGAGACCTAGGTAATGAACATGTCATGTCTCTTAGTCTGCTTTGTGCCCTACACTTTAATTGTAAAAAAAAAAAAAAAAATGAAAGTCAAAATACCCAGGTCACACACAATATACGTACGTTTATCGTTTAGCTCAGGCATTATTGAACAGGAAAAGTTTAAGTAAAATTATTAGTTGAACATTATTTGTTCATAAGCAATAAAAGTTAAAATAAGGCGAAAAAAGACGCGAGTGTCAAAACACAGCTGAAAATGTAGCTGTAAGTTTTAAATTGAATGTGAAATTATAAAACAAGTTTTTCGAAGTGCGAGTTTTAAATACCGGTAGCTATTCAGTCGCAAAAAAATAATGAAAATTTGTATAATATTACAGATCTTCTTAGCAATATTTTATGATTCTTGAGATTCATGAGATTGAGATTCGAATCCAAGAGCTTCAGCTTACTGTACAGTGTAGCCTACATGACTGCTGCTTCACCAACTGAAACACCGGACATTGCAGCATTTATAGTACTGTTAATGTGTTATACATATATTCCTGTCATAACGCTCAGTAAGGGAGTACAGTAATAAAAACCATCATAATGAAGCAGACTATTCAAATCAAGCATCCAAATCTTACACTGGAGAAATTGTTCATAATAGACAAAGGGAATATTCAATTAAATATTGATAGCGCTTTTACCCCTCCCCAATTAATACAGTGATGTAACGTAACACATGATTTGTTCGCATTTACCTGCATAGCTGAGTAACTGCAGGTCTTCATGTTTTATTATTTTTTTGTTCAATTTCTGTTGAATCGCCAAAGTTGGCGTTGATACTCTATGCGAAATTATTGGTTAATATGATTGGAAAATACTATTGATTAGCCGCTACCACATTTATAATGATATGAGGACTGTAGTTCTCTTGAAATCA
Source organism: Campodea silvestrii (assembly GCA_034694985.1). Classification (NCBI taxonomy): domain Eukaryota; kingdom Metazoa; phylum Arthropoda; class Diplura; order Rhabdura; family Campodeidae; genus Campodea; species Campodea silvestrii. The sequence goes on from JAQFYR010000580.1 coordinate 11,208, forward strand.
ATTTGTGAAAATTGCAGCTTTCTACTAGAGAGCTAATTACAGGAATATTAGTAAATAGCTAAATAATTAGAATTCGCATAGTCTGGCTTAATTTGTGGTATACTTACAAATTACGAAGGAAAATCGAAAAATCCTACCGTTTTTCAGTAAAGATATTTATAGATCTGTGATAAAAAAAAATAATAATATTAACTCTGGTGGACAATGTAATTTCACATTGGAATTACGATATTTTATGTTGGTATATAAAAGCACAATAATTGTTTTCTTCTCTATTTTCAAATTTTACACATGTGAGAATTGGTCAAGAAACAATACGGATCAAGCTAAAATTAAATATTACTGGATTTCATTTCCGTTTCCGTGACTTCCATTCTAATTGAATCACCAAATATCTGTCAATTTCAAAACATAATTATATAGGATTACAATAAAGTATGCAGATTTTAAAGTGTGAAACAGCATAAAGTATGCAGATTTGAAAGTGTGAAACAGCTTATTTTTATTGCATGAAATACCGATACATTTACGAGATTGAATTTCCCACAATTTTTTTGCTACGTTCGTATTTCAGAAACTAACATTCTGGTTAGAATGATCTAGATAATCCATTAAAATAATGCTGATGTCATAACAGCTGTTCAGTAAGTACAAACTAAAAAAACACTGCTAAATTATTTTTCGGACTGGAAATGATTAGCCTACATTCCGTGATTTTTTGGTAATTTGACTAATTTCAATGCTTTTTCTAATAAAATCGTGTTCAATTATTGATTTTCGCTGATTCATAGCAGTTTCGAGGTAATTTAGCATTTTATAGCACTTTACAGCAAAATGCGAAAAATTTCCATCCCTATAGTTACAGGATTCAAAGGAAATCGGAAGAATCCAGTAGAGGTAGATAGATTGATATATAGATATAGTGTCTTTTTATTATGCAGTGAAGTTAGATTATAACGGTCTTTCATTTTTAAGTTCAGGAGAAAACAACTTTTAATTTGTGACCTGCAACTCGG
>JAQFYR010000581.1:0-12222 GCA_034694985.1 Campodea silvestrii
TGTCTTACTTCTGCTTCTTGATCTACGTCTTCGTTGAGTTTTAGTTAATGCACCAGGAACTGTAAGTCTAGAACTAGCACCACCAGCGGATGTATCACTTGAAGCAGGTTTGTCGCCTTTCTCACTTTCTACTACACCTGCTTTTTCTATCTCCTTCCCTAATGACTGTGGTGTGATTGACCCTATCTTATTTTTAGATACATCTTCGTCTTTCCCAGCAGATTTTTCTTCCTTACACTCCACTTTTTTTCTCGCCTCTGTATTTTCAGCACTACAATCTTTTGCAATAGCAGCTGTTACTTCTTGGCAAACGTTTGATTTTGTTTGCTCAGCACTACCACTTTTTACCTTTTTGGACTTTAATTTCTTACTTCCAGCAACTGTTAAAGATGAGCCATCAATATCATCCGTTCCTTCAACAGATACCGTTATATGTTGCTTTTTACCATCACTTTCAACGGACACATCTGGTTCATTTTTTGTTTCCGTTTGCTTTAGTGTTTCTAATTGCTGTGGTTCTGAAATTGTATTTTCACTTCCTTCAGATATCGGTGTAGTCTGATCCGTAGAAGTATCTTCACTCCCCATGTCACTAGGAGCAGGAGTTGATGGTCTACTAGTTCTTTTTCCTCGTCTAGATGGACGTTTCGATGGTGATATAACCCTACCCTTCTCAATCTCACCGCTTTTTGGAGTTTCTGCAACTTCCAATTTACTTGTAGTATCAGATTCTTTTTCAACAATACCAGTGTTTGTAATACTTTCAGCTTTCGTTAAATGGAGGTCATCTGATTTAATCTGCAGAGAAGCAGGAACAAAACTTTCAGCAAATGGTGATAAGGGTGAGGCACAGCATTCCTGAGATGCAGACTTAATAGACACAGATATATTTTCTGGTTCAGCAACTGTACCGGCACCAGCTACCTCTTCTACATCTGGCCCAGAAGACTTCCTATGAAGTTTACTTCTCACAACTTTCGAAGTAGATTTGATCTCGCCTTTGGATAACAAATCAGGTGCGTATTCTAATGATCGAATTGGAGAAGCCGGAAGATCTGCAGGAGGACTACTAAGTTTTTCCTTTCGTGATATCTTTTTCGATTTCGACTTTTCTTTCTGAGATTCAGTTGCTTCAGTACTTAAGTCGCTGACTTTCTCTGGAGTCATTGTAGTGTCTGGCGACTGTTGTTCACTTAATTTTGAAAGTGACTGAATATCTCTTCCTTTCAAATCAGGTTTTTCCTTTGATACTCCTTTATCTGGCATTTCAGTTTCATTAAGTACATCTTTAAGACTCTTTCTATACTCATCTTTCAGTGCAATTGCCTCAATATTGGCGAAACTAGAATCTACAACTGGAAAACTGATATCTGTTACTTCTTTGATTAGATCTAGATTTGAAGATGCCAAATTAGCATAAAATGTTGAATCATCATCTGCAAGAACTGATTCAATGCTTGATTCCACAATTTGAGAAAAAGCAGAATCTTCTTTCTGTTTCAAATCATCATCTCGTTCATGAAGAAAAGGGGGTAAAAAAGGATCATATCTAGGGATAGGTGTTATCGGACGACAAAGCTCAGTTTCTGTAGTAGTTTGTTCGATTTCAGGAGTCACAATTTCAGTTGTAGCTGGTTGTTCAGTTGAATCAGGTTTCGAAGAATGACGTTGCCTCTGCTTTCTTGGTTTTTTGTCTTTTCCACTATCAAATGCCGGTGAGGAAATTGCTTCAGATGAAGGGTCTTGAGGTACAGGCGCTTCCGAAATAGTTACAGTTTTATGTTGTGAAATTTCCTGAAGTGATTCAACCACATCTTTAGGTTTGAAACCTGCTTGCTTCCTTCTACTTCTTGGTGATTTCAAGTTTTTACCAGTATCTGCAATCGGAGCAGATGCATTTTCAGGTTTTTCAGTTGACTTCATTGCTTTTTCAACTTCTTTTGATTTTCCTTTACTATCTTCTATCTGTGTCGCCACTAATTTATCTTCTACAGGGATTAATTTATCATCTATAACTTTTTGTATTTCAAAGTTTGAAGATGGAGGGAAAACTTCAGTTCTACTTGTAGTAGGCAAAAATTCGAAATCAGTTCTTGACTCTTCAACAAATACGTTTTCGTCACCCTTTTGCAATTCTGTCCTGTCAGTTGATGATGGTGTTCGTTTTCGAGCAGCCTTAGACTTTTTGCTGCCCTTTCTTTGAATTGGTGAGCCTACCGAGAGACCAGAAGAATCTTTTTCATCTTTTGATGATACTGGTGTCACAATCAACTCCTCCCTATCTAACAAAGACACTGATACAGGCTTAACTCCAGAAACAACCATTTCTGTATGTTCCTTCTGGGTAACTTTGTCATCATCCTTCATTTTAGGAACTGAATCACCTTCTTTTGGCATTTGTGTTGCTGTAGAAACACTAACCCCACCAGTCTCCTTATTTTCATATGTTGACACTGTTTCAAAACTTTTTTCTGGTTTATCAGCTTCTGTTGCTATGTCTTTTTTCTCCGAACCTGACCTAATTCGCCTTCTGTGAATTGTACCCTCTGTTTTATCAACAACAGCTTCATTTGCAACAGTCTGAACATGTTTCTCTTTTGGCAAAACCTCCGAGCGTTTTGAAATATCAACTGATGTTTCAGAAGGAAATTCGGAAGGTATCTCTCCTGAGATCTTTCCTTGTTCAAACATCTTCTGTGTTTCGTCAGTTTGTGTTGTAACATCACTGATTTTACCAGTGTGCCCTGTTCTTTTCTTCATAAATGGCTGACTAGTACTCCTGTCACCATCCGGTTCAGAAGAAATTATTGTATTTCCAGGAACACCTGCATCATCAGTTTCGGTGGTCACATGAACTTTTTCTGTTGATGATTTTTGCCTAGTCCTTTCTTTTTTCTCTGACTTTTTAGGTTTTATTTGTGAATTCTCATCGATAGGCTTTTGTTTTGGTGTATCTTTTGAAACTGAAGATTTCTCGGCACTGTCAAATTTCACATCAGCTACTTGCTGCAAGTCAGTTTGCTTAGCTTGATTTTCATTTGAAACCTCAACATTAGGATGCACTGCAGTCTCTGATTCACATCTGATTTCATCAGCTTCTGGCAATGAGTGAGTTACAGCATCGGGTTTTACATCAACCTCTACAGCCACATCCTTTTTATTGGAACCAGATTTATTATGCTTTCTCTGCTTCTTCTGCACATCTTTTTCTTTATCTTCAATTTCCTTTGCAGCCTTTGTTTCATTAGGAAGTTGCACAACAGGCTCTTCCTTGGGAGCTATTTGCTGTACAATATCGCTCTTTCTTTCAGTTTGAGATTTTGAAACTACTTTAGTATCAGTTGTTTTATGACCTGCTACCTTCTCTTTTATTGTATCATTCTGGTCTGAACCAGATTTATTGCGTTTTCTTTGCTTCTTCAGGGCATCTCCTTTTTCCATGAGGGGTTCAATTACTGGATCATTTCCTGCAGTAGTCGTTTTTAGCTTTTGCAGTTCTGAATTTTCTTTATTTTCATCAACTTTCTTCTCTGCAACTACTGATGTTAGAGGTGTCTTTTCCTCAAAAGTTTCTGCTGGATGTGCAGTACCAGCAATAGTGACCTTTTTATCTGACCCAGATTTATTTCGTTTTCTCTGAAATTTCTGTGAATCTTTTTGTTTTGCATCTTGAACTTGGCCTTCAGGTTCAACAACATCACCCAAATGAGGTTCAATAATAAATTCTTCCTGCACAGCAGCCGCTACAGCTGATTGCTTTTCGGTAGCACCTTCTTTTGCATCTTCACGAGAGTCTGAAATTATCTTCCCTTCAGAAGTTTCACTCTCAACTCCAATCAGAGGCTTAATTGCAGACTTTTCTTTTGGCACTACTTCCTTTTTATCTGAACCAGATTTATTTCTCTTCCTCTCCTTTTTCGGACCTTCCTGTCTTTTATCATCAACTTGTTTTACAGGTTCACATTCATCCGCTAAAAGAGGTTCAATAACTGGTCCATCTTCTGCAAGGTCTGTACTTGTCGTCAGATCTTTTTTCTTTGGTTCAGCTTTTGAGACTGTACCAGCTTCTACCATGAAAGTTTTCTTATCTTCTACAACCAAAGGATCTGTTATCGGTTCTGTTTTTGAAATAGCACCTACTATTGTGACTTTCTCTGAGCCAGATTTGTTGTGTCTCCTCTGCTTCTTCTGAGTATCTGCTTGCTTCACATCTTCATTCACTATTGTACTTTTAGAATTATCACCCGAAACAGGTTCAACAACAAGTTCATCTTCTGCAGCAGCATTGTTTCGGGGGGATGAAATTTCATGGTCTTTCTCTACTTCACCTTTAATATGTGATGACGCCTGTGTTTCAACTATTTTCTGACTTCCCTTCTTGTCTTTTAATGTTGGAGCTACTTCTCCAACGGTGATAACAGTTTTCTCAGAACCAGACTTGGTACGGTTTCTTGTCTTCTTTGGAACCTCTTTATCCTTGGGAACTTCAATTGGTTTTATGTCTATATCTTTAACAGTCTGACAGGATTCAACATTTCCAGATTCAGTTGCTGCACAAGGTATTTCGGCAGTAACTCCTTTAATTTCAATTTGGGGTTGTGATCCTGCCTCTGATTCTATTGACTTATTTTCTACTCCTAAAAAAAGCTCAGCTGCAGACTGTTCTTTGGAGAATAGCTCAGGAGCTTCCACGTCCTTTTTATCCGAACCTGATTTATTTCGTTTCCTCAATTTCTTTTCACCATCTTTCCCTTTATCAGAATCAGCCTTCTTCAGACTATCTGGAGATGTTTGCTCGCCAGTACTCTTTTTAGATTCACCAACTAAAAATGGTTTTGTAATGAGTTCATCTTTTACAATATCTGTCTCAGGAATAACATCTTTATTTTCAACCTTTGGTATTGACTCTGCTTGAGGTTCTATTTGTTGCAATCCCAAAACGGTGTCTGATTTTGGTTTTATATCTTCAAGAACATCTGTAACGGTTACTTCCTTTTTATCTGACCCAGATTTGTTGTGTTTCCTTTGCTTCTTCAGAGCATCTTTACCTTTAGCATTATCAATCTTGCACTCATCATCCAAATGAGATTTAATAATGGGCTCATCTTGTACAGCATCAATGCCTTTCTTCTCTTCAATTTCTTGTTTTACTGCTTCTGGTTTAGTACACTTTTGTTCAGGTGCGAGCATGACATCTTCTGCGCTAGTTATTTTTGCAGTATCTACAGCTGTCACTTCCTTTTTGTCTGAACCAGATTTAATCCTCTTCCTTTGCTTCTTCTGGCTTTCCTTTCCTTTAAAATCTCCAACTTTAGGATCATCAGTCAATAGAGGTTCAGTAATAATTTCATCTTCTGCAGTATGTGTACTTGGCTCTGAAATATCTTTCGTTGCTTCAACTTGTGTTTGTGGCACTACCTCTTGTTGAACGCTTTTAAGAATCCCTCCTAACAATATATCAGTTATTGGTACTGTCTTTGATTCATCACATGCAGTAGTGACTTCCTTTTTATCTAAATCAGATTTGCTACTCTTTCCCTTATGTACATCCTGTCCTTTTAGACAGTCAGTACCTTTTATAGGTTCAGGATCATCATCCAAAAGAGGTTCTATAACAAAATCATCTTCGAAATCATCAAAATCATCACCTTTTGATTGCTCTGGTACCCTATCCTTAATTTCTTCAGCAGGAGACTCTGCTTGTGCAGCTGGCTTTTTATCCATACATATTACAGGATTTTCTTTTAAAAACACTTCATTTTTATCAGAACCAGATTTATTCCTCTTGCGTTGCTTCTCAGTTTTTACAGAAGTCTGCTGGTCTAACTTTTTCACTTCTTTAGTTTCAGGTTGTGATACTGCTTCTGTATTAATAATTTTATGCTCGGTTTCCGGGGAAGTGTCTACCACAGACTTAATATTTGTAGTATCACTTGCAACTATAACTTGCTTTTTATCAGAACCAGATTTGTTGCGCTTCCTTTGCTTTTTCTGACCATCCTGTCCTTCAGCACCAACAAACTGTGTCGAACGTATGGTGTCACTATCCATAAAAGGGTCGACTACTGGTACATCCACTCCAACATTTGTTTTTGTGTGTGGTCCTGTATTGTCTTTTGTTGTTTTAATTTGAGGCTCTAGTAATATCTCTGCTTCAGATGCCTTGCCTGAAAGATCAAGTGCAACAGCATCTGCTTCCGAACTAATATTTCCAATTGTAACTTCTTTTTTGTCTGAACCGGATTTGTTGCGCTTTCTTTGTTTCTTCTGATCACTACTAACTTTGACATCTTCAGCCTTTCCTGCAGGTTTAGGTGCATCGCCAGCAATATGCTCAATCACAGGTTCACTTTCCCTAGTGGCAGGTTTCTGTGATTGTATTTCCACGTTGTCCTGCTTTTGATTCACTTTACACTCTGTTACTATCATTGGTGCTTTTTGTTCTACTCCTAATGAAGACTCTGTTGAAGTCTCTATTGTCGAAGATGTATCCTCTCTTTTAACTGAGTCCGATTTTTTGCCTTGTCTTTGCTTTTTCTGTGTATCTTTTCCCTTTGTGCTTTTATCTTGTTTAACAGGTTGAGAATCATCGCCTAGAAGGGTTTCAGTAACAAGCTCTTTACACACGGTGCCTTGAGTCAGGAGATCTGGTATTACTTCCACATCAGTCTTTTGATGATCTGTTCTTAAATCTGGTAAAAGTGCAGTATCTTCTTTAGGAGCCATTTCCTTTTTATCTGAACCAGATTTATTGCATTTTCTTTGCTTTTTCTGTGAATCCTTCCCTTTTGTGCATTCTTCTTGTTTAACAGGATGAGGATCATCGAAAAGAAGTGGTTCAATAACAAGTTCTTCTTTTGTATTGTCTTGAGCAAGAAGCTCTGTCACTGCTTCCACATCAGTTTTACGATCTGTTTCTGCATGTGGCAAATGCACAGCATCTTTTGTTGCGGCTGCGTCCTTATTATCCGAACCAGATTTATTCCTCTTTCTCTGCCTCTTCTGACCTTCCTTTCCTTTGACATCTTCAACTTGTGTCACAGATTTATAGCCAACATTTAAAAGAGATTCAGTAACTTTGCCAGGCTCCTTAATATCTTGTTTTAATCCCACATCTGGTGGCACAATACAAACGGTTGACTGAATTGTTTGTTCTTTAATTTCCACTGAAGTAACATCTGTCAAAGGCTCTACTTTTGAGGTAACAGTTCCAACAATGACTTCTTTTTTATCAGAACCAGATTTGTTGCGTGATCTTTGCTTTTTTTGTGAATCCTTTGTTTTGTTGTCTTCAGGGTCTTTTACGGGTGTGAATCCTTCGCTAAGAAGAGGTTCAATAATGGGTTCATTGTCTGCACTTGCATAAGATTTCTCCTCATTAATTTTCCTCTTTTCTTCATCAGAAAGCTGTGACACTACTGTCGCATCAGCTGCTTTTTGTTCTATTCCTGCCAAAGAACCAGATACGAGTTCCACTTTTGTAACAACCTCTGATACTAATACTTCCTTTTTATCAGAACCAGACTTATTTCTCTTTCTCTGCTTTTTCTGAATGTCTACTGGTTTGATCACTTCAGTCTGTTTCATAAGTTTATCCCCACCTTCCGAAACACTTTTAGTAACTGTTGTTTCTTCATCAGGGTCTGTTTTTAGAGATGTATTTATAGCATCCACCTTTCCATCTGTTTGAGATGCTGGTATTGCTTGTGCTTTAACTGGTTTCGACTTTGATTCTTGTGTAACGGTAACATGTTCCAATTTTGTAGTTTCCACATCTTTTTTGTCAGACCCAGACTTATTACGCTTTCTCGGCATTTTCTGGGGATCTTTACCTTTACTATCCACAGGCTGTTTCGCAGATGGAAGTTCATCACCAAGCAGGGGCTCTATAATGAGCTCTTCTTCCACAGCATCAGTTTCTTTAAGAACTTTCTCTACTATAACGTCCTTCTTTTCTTCAACTTGTGGCTGAGGAGTTGCTGCTTCACTTACTGCACATTCTGGTTTTGATAACGGATCTTTTGCAAACTTAACTTCTGTAACTGCTGGAACATCTTCTGCTGCATCACATTTTACATCAATTTTCTTTGGTTTTGATTTACTTCCTCTTCCTTGGTGTTTTGATTTTTCATCTACATCAGTTTGTTTACTATCTTTTTCCAGTAATGTACCATCTGTATTAGAAACACCATGTTTTACATCTTCTAAAACTGTTTCAACTTTCTTTTTCAAATCAGATTTATTTTGTTTTGGTTGTTTTTTCACGGCATGTATTTGTTGTACTTCTGCCGTTTTTTCCACCGGTGCTGGTTTATCACCAAAAATCGGCTTAATGACAGGCTCATCAACTAAAAGTGGTTCAATAATAGGATCATCTCCAAGAAGTGGTTCAATAATGGGTTCGTCTCCTAATAGAGGTTCGATCATAAGTTCATCATCTAAAAGTGGTTCAATAATCAGTTCCTCTTTATCAGTGGTTGATCTCAAATTAGATTTCGTTTTTGAAATGCTGCTCTTTCCTTCTGATGGTTTTATAATATGATCCACTTCTTTAGCAGCAACATCTTGTTTGTCAGAACCAGATTTATTGCGGTTTCTTTGCTTCTTAGGAGCACTCTTCATTTTAAGATCATTAGCATGCTGAGAAGGTTCATGTTCATCACTCAAAGCAGGTCCAACAAGTACCTCTTCTTTGTCAATGTTGGCTTCTTTCTCCGATACTTGTACTAGTTTAGGAGATTTCTTATCCGATCCAAATAATGGCTCAATTACAACCTCCTCTTGTATTGCCACCTTTGGTACATCCTTTTTATCAGAACCTGATATATTTCTCCTTCTCTGTTTCTTTGGGGAGTCCTTATCTTTGGTATCTTCTTTATCTTCAGCTTGCTGAATGGGTTTCACTCCTTCACATAAGTGAGAGTCGGCGGTCGACAGATTGTCAGTAAAATCTTTTACTGTATCAATTGGAAGTTGTACTCCTTCTAGACCAGAAGATTTATGATCTGTGTCTACTGAAGGGTCTACAACAGAGTCAGACTTAGCAACATTTTTATTTGAAACCTCATTTTTATCAGAACCAGATTTATTTTGCCGCCGCTGTTTCTTTTGGTTATCTTTCCCTTTGTTATCTTCCAGTGTGTCCATGGGTTTCTGCTCATCACTAAGAAGAGGCTCAATAATTAGCTCATCCTTTTCATGCTTTACAATTGCCTTCTGTTGTTTCTTTGATTTCTCTTTTGCTGGAGTTTTTGACTTCACTGCATGCTCTACTAGACTGGCATTTTGTTGCAACATCGGCTCTGCCGCCATCACCAGATCTTTTGAATCCTCTGTAATGTCAGGTATCTTTACCAAATCGGAACTAGTCTGAACTTCTTGCTTTGTAATGCTTGACAAATGCTTTTGATCAACTGCCAGCTCATCTGCTAGAAGTGGTTCGATAATTGGCTCATCAGCGAGAAGTGGTTCGATTATTTGTTCATTGGTAGTAACAGGTTCATCTTCTACAACATTTGGTTTTACATCTTCCTGCACTTTCTTAGTTTTCTTTCCCTTTCCTTGAGTCTTTTTTAGTTGAGGTATTTTAGACTCCTCAGTCGACAATGGTTCCACTTTCGATTCTGGTTCTTCAACTTTACCATCACATTCTTTTTTATGAGTGTCGCTTTCCTTATTACTTACAACTTTCTGCAATTCAGCAGGTTCGTCACCTAACAGTGGTTCAATTATTACATCCACATCGTCAGCGCCTGCTATCACAGCAGTTTCCAGTTTTTCAGTTCCTTTCTTTGCTTTCACAGGAGTCTTGGATTTTATTTTCGGTTCAGTTGACACAGGCTTTTCTGCCTGCAAAGACTCTGCTTTTGTCTGCTGATCTTTCGAAACCTCTGAGATGGTCTTCTCCGTAATATTGTCAGAACCAGACTTGTTTCGCTTTCTCTGCTTCTTTTTAATATCCTTTTCTTTAATTTCATCTGGATTTATTACATTCTCCGTTGGCATTAAAGACTCTGTTACAGCCTTGTTATCGGCTGTTTGCTTTTGTTCTAAGGGTTTCTGCTCATTATTTGCAGAGTCCTTGTCAGTTATTGATACTTTTTCTGATTCCAATCGCTTACTCTTTTCTTCAGGCGCTTCTTTGGTGGACTCTTGCGGTGAATCTTTAATAACAGGACCAGACTTATTTTGTTTTTCTTTGATATTTTTTGGATCTTTCTTCTTTGTGTCTTTGGTAACATCAACAAGTTTCGATTTATTTTCCAAGGTCACTGCTTTACCTTCATCCACACCACTCACATTTAATTTTTGCTTATGTTCTTTGTCTTTCTTTCCTGTCTCTTTCTTTTTATGATCTTCCACTGGATTAGGAGAGTTAACTGGTAGAGAATTGTCATCCTTGGTTACTGTAGTAAATTCACCACTCTCCATATTCGGTATCTCGAATTCAGAAATTGCTTCACAAATTGATGGGGTATGCTTTCGCTGCGGTGTGTCACTCTTTTTAGTCTTTTTTGCTTTAGTTCCACTGCTACTTATTGTGACACTTGGTAATAGCTCTGGTGTTGATTTTAATTGTTCTATAACTTCCGTGAGTAATGCTTTTGAATCAGTAACATCAGGGGGAATTTGTGACTCAGATTCCTTTGTAATTTCTGCTGAAGTATTTGTATCAGGAGTTACTTTTGGAGATTTTTGCTTTCTCCGTTGCTTGCTATTTTTTCCAGTTTTCACATCAACTTCTTCCGTTTTTGTGTCACCAATTTTTTCAGTTTCCAACTGAGTACCGCTTACAGTGTCATGTTCAGAGGTGGCTGTGGTAATCGGAGTTGCACCTTTAGGTTTATGTGTTCTTCTTGGTCTTCTGCGTTTTTCTGAAGCCGCTTGAGATTGTTCATTAGTTTCAACACCAAGAATGTCAGCATTTTCCTGGCTTACAACTTCAGCAGTTTCTGGAATGTCCTGTAAAAGTTTGTCCACATTAACAGGCTTTATTTCAGTTGAAGTTTCTGAACTTGGAGCCTTATTGGCTTTTCTAGGTCGAATTCTTTTCTTCTTTTCACTCTGCAGCTTTGCATTGTCATCAGAGCTAACACCTTGAGCTGTATTTTTAAGATCAGCATTTGCTGTATTAGGACTACTTGATTTCAACTTGGCATTTCTCTTCTTGTTTTTATCCTTCGATATTTCAGTAAATTCTACATTCTCGCTAATCTGAATATTTTCAGAAGATTGCATTTTCTCATCACCTGCTTGTAAGGTGGTTTGTTCTGTTACTTGGGGAGTGCCACTTTTGGGTTTTCTTCTAGGTCTACGTTTTTTGACAGCAGATTCAGGGTTAGCTTCAACACTGCCAATATCCTTCTCAATTCCTTCTTTTTGATCTTTGGGAGCATCAACCTTTAGATTAGCATCAGGAGTATCAGCTGCTTGGATAATTTGCTTTGACTTATGATGCCTTCGTCTTCGTGGTTTTCCTGTGTTTGTGGTATCTGAAGATATTTGCTCTCCACTTTCACTTGGTTGTGGCTGATTCACCTGGTTTATCTCACTAGATTGAATTTCGCTTCCTGGGCAGTAACAAATTTCCACTTGTTCTGATTTTTCAATTCTCATGAGTGGATCGTGAGTATGTTCCATTACTTTCACATCTGGTGGGATACATATATGCGATTTGCAAATTCGCCGTCTTTTCGGGCGAGATTTTGGGGCAGCCGGTTTTGTTGAACTATCAGCAACAATCTGTTCTTGGTTATTCACAGGATCTTCCCCAGGGAAGCACAATACACCGTCCTTTTCAATGAGTTCTGGGGACTTCTTTTTTCCACCACTGCGCTTGTGATGGCTCCGTTTCTTCTTCGTCCCAGCCTCAGTGTTTTCAATTGCTGTATCTTTCACTTCACTGTTTGGAACAGAAGTTGTTTTAGCAGTACCTGCATCGGGATTAGGTGTAGTAACGCCCTTCCTCTTTCGTGGGCGCCTTTTCTTCTTTGAGCTTGTCTCTTGCGCAGATCTATCAGCATGATCGCCATCACTGGTTATCTGAATTTCAGTTTTTATCTTTGAAGTATCCTCTGAAAGTTCAGAGACATTTTGAGCAGGCACTATTTCTTGTTTCTCTTGAGGAATTTTCTTATCCATATTTTCTTCAGGCTTGTTGATAGTATCAACATTTTTTCCAGACCGGGAATTTTTAGATGGAGGTGCATTTCGACTGTCGGG
>JAQFYR010000582.1:0-12221 GCA_034694985.1 Campodea silvestrii
AAATGACGCCAATAGACGAACGTAGAAAGGAATTACCAGGGGGGGGGGGGGCTCCTGCCTTCCATCCGACAAATTTTCTATCTTCTTCGGGAAAGCAACTGGAAAATTTAAGAAGGAAAACGAAGAATAAAAATTCATGTTAAAATTGCAAAATTTCTACTAAAAAAACGTTGAAATTCTCGCCTTTGCTCGGGCACAGTTTCCCTGGGTTTCCTTAAATTCTCATGCTTCCGCCTACAGCCAACTGTTGGATCTTTTTCAGTGTCTTCGTATTATAAATGGTGGGTACACACAATTTATTCTCGTCGGGCAAGCAAATGAAATTTTAAGGATGGCAATGAAAAAAAAGAAGGGAAAAACTCGTTAAACCTTCACATTTTGCATTTGAAATTTTTGATAGATGTTGTTATTTACAATAAAGTCCTTTAATTGTATTCTTGTAATTTTTTTTCTCATTTTGTATTCATTCTCCCATTTTAAACTCTTGTAATTTAAAAAAGTTTATATGATGTATCAAACGAAACGTTAATTAGTTTTTTATTCAATATTAGTGGTGGGAATCCATGTTTCAACTCAAAATATCATTTCAAGAAACACCACTGAATCTCCGGAAACACTTGAACTTAATGTATTTTGTTTTCTTTCCCACACATTACTACATTTGAATAAAAATGCAAAGAAACCACCTGTTTTTCAAATAATTACAATTCCTTTCCCAAACACTTCCGTTTGTTAAAAAAAAAATACCCCACTTAAAAACAAATAAATGACTCCCACCTTATAACTGAACACATCAGCTACTGGCCTTTTTAACTACCCCAGTCTACTTTACATAATTACAGCACTCTAACAACTACCGTATAGGCTTGCTGTAAATAATCTCCACTGTTACGCAGCAAGAAGTCATTATTTCCACTATTCATCGTATGGAGCAGGCGTTGCTGCTGATGTTGTTGTGAAAAAACTGCTCTTCGAAAAGTAATTTGGGAGGTGTAGGTGTATATAGTGACAAATGTCGTTAAAAATACGAGTTAATTAGTGTTACGAAACGTGTGACTGTATACAAGGGGTAATTAATTATTATTTGCTGATTAAAGTGTAAGATGAGGCGATATCTATTGTTTTATTTTTATTTTACAGGAATCACTACATTACTCCATTGTTCTATCACTATACACGAGAGATCACAATGAAAAAATATCATGCATATTTCACCATTTATTATTGTCTGTGAGATATATAGGTTGAATATGTTGACATGTAAAAATGATTCCTGTTAATGGCAAACCTTAATTTACTATACTATGAAGAACATTACATGACTTTCTTATATAATTTAAATATAAATATCAGTTGCCTCTGATTGAAGTAAAATCGTAGTATATTCGTATCCTGTAGATTGTGCAAATTTTATGTATGATTGTAGTATATACAGTTTATGCTGATGAAGAAAAATGTGTCTTCTCCGTAGTGTAGTGGTCTGCACGCTTGGAGATAAACCGAGAGGCTCCGGGTTCGATTCCCGCTGGAGAACAAATTTTTTCTTTGTCTTAAATTGTTGTTTAATTAATGTAAAGATGCCAGTTAATAACAAACCTTAATTTACCATTTTGACATCAGTTTCATTGCTAATTTTACTCCTGATATGTTTTGCACAACTCGTCAACAGCGTCATATTACATATATTCTATTATTTTGAAAATATTATGAATGCGCTACCACATTTTAGAAAGTTATATAATTAGACATTTTTAAACCCTAGAAAACGTAATGTGATTTTATACAAATAACGTCAAGATTAGATAGGCTGAAATTAATACGGTACAATGTCTATAAAACGAAAACAATAATGTGATAATGTACTGTACATTTAAATTAATTTGGACCAATATATCCACATTTTTTAATACAGAATATTCTGAAGTTTTATTAAAGCTTTAAAGTTCAGTGCACTCAAGATTTTGCGTCGTACCCTATACAGTAAAGGACATCTCAAAGAGATTTTTAAAATCTTAAAATCCCTCGGGACACGTTTTCTTCAGCTGCATTTCATACGTATATTTGGGGACATGGAGAATACTATGATCTCTTGAGAAAATAGTGGATGATAATTCTCTTGCTTATCAAATCCATTTCGTCCACGCCTTTTCACAAGATTTCGGATATTTTTAAACCATATTTCTTAACATCTTCAACAAACAGGTTTTTGATCATGATTTAAAAGTCGAGACTAAATCGAGACTTTTGATGGAAGTCTCGGTCTCAACACCCTGAGTCTTGGTCTCGTCTCAGTATTTACTTAGAGACTCTCGGTATCGTCTCGGTCTCGACATAGTATAGTGTTATACGTGACCGCACCGAATATCGCAACTATTCGACCGAATACCAAATAATTGTCAAAAAACTATTCTTCCGAATACCGACTATTAGCAAATTTAATATTCGACCGAATACCGAATAGTCCGATTTACTGTCGAAAACACCGAATACCTACCGAATATTCGGCACATCCTTAATATTTAACTTTACCTTTGCTTTAAAATCGAATGACGTCACTACCACCTCCACCAATCCCATTCACCCCCAACTTTAATCCAACAACCCCTTTAATTCTTTCCCAAAACCAACTTAAACCTATCTCCAACCCCCTCCAGCAGCAAAAACATAACATATACCCCCCATCGTACATCTACAGGGTGGTCCAGATTAATAGAACCACTTGCAATTTCTCTGCAGATATAGTCGATGTACAGTATGGAAAAAGTGAAATGTACGTTTCCCATATTGAACAACAAATTCTACAAGACACTTTTTTCTGCGGCTTTCCATTGGTCAGATGATGACACCAACTTTCGATTTTTAAATGGAAAAGCGAATTTTAAGAAGGATAAATTTCCTTTAATTTTCAACATTTTTCTCAAATAACAACTCACATTTTATTCAAAGTTGATTTGAAACCCCCATTGCTACCTAGCAACGCCCCCAATTTCAGCCAAAAATTATATTCGTTAAAAATTAAAAGGGGAATAGGAGCCTGAAATTGGGGGCGTTGCTAGGTAGTAACGAGGGTTTCAAATTAGTTGTACATAAAATTTAAGTTGTTATTTGAATGTAAAAATGAAAACTAGAAGGAAACTATTCCTCCCAAAAATCGCCTGTGCATTTAAAAATCGAAAGTTGCTGTCGATATCTGACCAATGGAAGGCCAATGAAATCTTATACATTTGTAGATTTTATTATTCCATGGAAAACGTACATTTCACTTTTTCCATACGACGACTACCGTTTGTTATAGTAATACTTCTGGACCACCCTGTATATATCTCCCTCGTCACTACTCGTCTCTTTTCAGTTAGACGAAGAGCTCTGAGTAATGCTTGAAAGCATATAAAAAGTTTCTTTGTTAGGATTTAGGAGTGGACTATTTCATCGAGGAAGAATTGTGAGGAAGATGCTATGAAGCTGCTAGGCTGCTGGAAAACAAGAAAATATGAAGTTTTTTTTTCTTTCTTTTCTCCGTCGTTCGGTTGGTTTGTCACGTGATAGGCTCGGGATTGGTTCGATGGTTCGGGAAAATGAAATGAAGGGGATATTTTGAAACAGCGTATATACTCTTCAGTTGCATATAATACACAACGAGATTGCATAGTTAAAACCAATTTTAAGAAATAAAACGGTAACTATTTAGTTTAGCTTAATCTGGCTTCTCCATAGTGTAGTGGTCTGCACGCTTGGGGCTAAACCGAGAGGCGCCAGGTTCGATTCCCGCTGGAGAACAATTTTTTTTCTTTGTCTTAAATTGTTGTTCAATTTAAAATGTAATGATGCCTATTAATAACAAACCTTAATGAAACTATTTAGCTCTCTCTGCATTTATTTATTAATTGTGAAACTTCACCACAAGTTCACAACAAGTTTCCAGCATCTACAGCTCATACGTTTCATACCTTGAAATATATCCGCTCGAAGGATATAATTAGATGAATGAATACTAACAGTGTATGGCAATACTGCGAAAATTAAGAATTGTCTGCAAGTTAAACACTGCTCCAAACATTTCAAGTTGGATAGAAAATCCATTGACGATTATTTCTCGTCCATGGCTGCCCTTCTCTCTGTACTTGAAGATTGAGAAAGGGAACATTTCTCTGATATTTCCTCACTGTCAAGTAAGTGGAGAAAATGTATCGAGATCAGCAGTAAAAATGACCAGAAGGCATGTATATTGAAGAACGAAAATGTTTCGTACTAATTTCCTTCCTTCGTACTTATAGGCAGATTATTAGTTTATGTATCGGCTCTCAGATATCGCCGGAAAGCTCGTTTTTCATAAGTGCACAGGTATCTTCATATGACAATGAGTTAAAAACTTATTATCACGATTTTTGAAATTGCATTTGCATTTTTTCACGCGTTTTGCTCCGAAAAAAAGTGGCAAAACTCGCAAAATATTTGGGAAAAAACTAGAACGTTCAAATAATCAATTACTTCGATTATTTCCTGCCCAATTAACCGATTTTAAAAACTCAAAAACTCATCCAAACCTCATATAAATATTAAAAACACTGACACATAATTACCAAACATCCTATCCCATCATTCACCTAGCTAATATAAAACAAACTCTTCAAACCCGAAAATCCCCCATCCAAAAAAAAAAAAAAAAATCCCTTTAAAATCAATCGCCCTCCACAAAATCCCCGCAGGACAGTACTTGGAGGTGTGCAAACGTGCCATTTTATTGAAATTTCCTTCTTTGGGGTTTGGTATAAAATGAGTATTAAAAATCAATTGCGGTCTCGGGGACCATTGCAGCGGAATCCCCTCCAGCTTTAGGCACAGCAGAGTGTTGAACAGGTGCCAGCACTCAATAGGTCGCCGCCATTTTTTTCACCTTTGTACTAATCGAATTTGAATAATAGATTACAGCAGTAAGGGAAGGGGTAGTATAGGGATAGAGAGAGGAATGTTCATTTTTTAAAAAGTTTGATAAGGATTAATGAAATTCCGTTCGGAAATCTTGAAAGGTGAAGTTGAATATTTAGGTTGAGTAGAAAGGTCAGTGGTTTATATTACTAGATAAATAAGGGGATAGGTTTGAGATTTTTTTTTGTGTATGTTACTGTAGAACAGAGAGTGCTAATTATATCTTCATTTTTTATTTTTTTTAAATAGTTTCGTCTATTACAGTGAAGGGGTTTTGAAATGATTCAGTTAGCATAATTATAGTCCCAAATTATGAAAATATCAGAAAGTGACCTATTCTTTTAGAATTTTTTGTTCAATTCACACTATTTTAAAAACACTTATTATGATATATTCCAATTTTCATTACAAAGTATAACGTTTAGATGAGCTGATTTCTTTATTGAAGCAAAAAATAGACTTATTTTATTCATTTTTTTCACTTTAAAGCAAAATTAAAGGTAAACAACGTTTACAGTTGAAAGAATAGTAGCTAAAATTCCAATTCCAACTTTCCCAAACACTTTTTTAAGCAAATCATCCCTTCCGAAGAAATTTACTTCCCTTTTTTGCTCATTTACTCTTCAACCAATCAGTGTTCTTCATCTTACAACTCCAACCAATCAGTGATCTTCATCTTACAACTTTAACTAATCGATGGACCGTCTAACTGTAGTTCCATTATTTTAGAGACAAATACTTCCACAAGGAATAATTTAGGTTAAAAAATTCTTTGGAAAAGTTGATATATTCTTATAATCAGTAAATTTGAACTACAAAAACATATTTTACATTTAGATCCCCTTTAAGAAATTCTCCCACACTTCCACTCCAAATAATTCAACCTCAATAACACTTCTAATAACTTCCGAATCTCATTTCAATGTAAATTTCCACAACCTTTACCCTATTATAATATTCACTTCAACCCCAAATATTAACTTTCCTGATTTCACCCTCCTTTTAATGTCAACATTCTCAAACCATTTACACACTCCCGCCACAGAAATTCATATCATCATCAGCACCTTAAAAAAAAAAAAAGAAAAAAAATGGGGAGCGCGGTATTCTTTTTGAGTGAAAAGAAAATGATAATAGGGTCTATCATATCTTTCCTTTGCCTTTTTATTAGTACAAGCGGCTTCTGTCTGTTTTTATTCTTTGGGTCTTTTTCTTACAAAGAAGTTAGAAGCGTTATGTAATTACTAATGATAACTTCCAACAGTGATGGCGAAATATAGAAAGGGAACAATGAGAGAGAGGGGGGTAGGAGAGAAGAGCAGAAATCAGATTGGTAGATCTCTGGGTTAATGAATTTTTGAGAAAGGTGGACGCTTTTTTAATTATTTAAATTTATGGTCGGTGGTACCGAGATGTGGGACCACTCTACTCCGAGAGCTGCCTTCCACTCCACTTCGAGAGCTGGCTTTCACTCCCCTTCGAGAGTTGGCTTCCACTCCACTTCGAGAGCTGGCTGTCACTCCAACTCCAGTTATACGCCAGCTTCGGAGGGGAGTGATATTTTGTGCTTGAGTCTGGAGTGAGGTTGGAGTGGAGAACTGTTTTGACGTTGGTCTCGGAGCGCAGAGGTACATGTATCTTTGCGTGGGTCTAAAGTGATTTCGACAAAAAGAATCCAAATTTACATCATTTGAATGAAGGAAAATATTTATAAATATTAAGTCTGAATGTGCTTTTTGCGATTATAGACATATTTGCGTAAAAAAGGGGTTCTTTACATTGTAGAGTCAACTTGGAGAGTTTCACTCCACTCTTATTTCACTAACAGGCCTCTTCCGGGGCGGAATGAAGTTTTGTACTTTAGTCTGGAGTGGAGTGGGAGTAGAGTGTTGACTTATGGCTGAACCTGGAGTAAAGTGAACGTGGAGTGGGAGAGGAATGCCATAAGCTCCTACTGGAGTGGAGTGACGCCGGTAAGTTCCACCTCTGGCGGTGAACGCCAATTTTTCATAATTTTTGTTTTTAAACAAACTGCAATTTGAAATTCGGAAATCCATCCCAAGGTATGGAATTTAACATACCCACCTCTAAAAGTACGTCGCGTTGTTACTTATTTATTTTACATAATTATGTTATATATTTTACAGTTACCACAATATTCGAAGAACTTTAACTGAAAACACGAATATTTAGATTAAAATTAGTAGAACAAACTGCTAAATGCTAATGAATTCTTGTGAAATTTTGCGCCATTGAATTTTAATGAATTTTGCTCATTAATAAAAGTCTGCGAAAGGTGGGGTTGGTGAAACCCGCCAAATTTCGTATTTCTTGAATAACTACATGTACGTCAAACCATGATCAAAAAGGCGGTTTTATTCCCAATTTTACCCATTTTCAAGATCAGTCAGCATATTTCATTGGTTATAAACTTGCTGCTACGGACAATTTCGTGGGTGTGAATACAGTCAGAATTAGTTGAAAGAAAAGTACTTGCTACTCGTGATAAACCTTTTGGAAAGAAAGGACGCCTTTTCAGACAATTTTGGGTTGCGTTAATACATCACATTAAACATATGTGGTAATTTTAAATTTCACTCAATTACGGAAAGGCATTTGATATATCTCCCTTACAAATACCTTACATAAATTTCTAGAATTTTTTTTTATCACCACAATCTACGGCAACTTTGAACTGATGGCAATTTTTAATTCAACTGCTGGAAAGTTTAATTGAACTGATGGTAATTTTCAGTTTGTTTAAAATCTTCAGAGAGCCTTTTTTGTGGATATTGTATTCCGTACGAATTCCCACATTTTAACTTAAAGCGAAATTATAGGGAATAGAAATAAAATAAAATAAGAAAGGAAGCGGCTGTTTTGTTATCAAGATTTAGATCCTGAGTTCTTCTGAACTACCGGTATCTTCGCTTTAGATTAACGCTGTTTAGCTAAGAAACTGTACTTTGAGAAGGAACCCCAGTTTTGTTCATTTACACTTCAACCAATCAGTGATCGTCATCTTACAACTCCAACCAATCGATGATCTATCTTACATGTATTCGATTGTTTTTGAGATATATATCTCCACAAGAGATAAACAATGGAAAACAACGGGAAGTTGAAACTATTTACAACTACTCTCATTCCCACAGTGAACGCATTTTACATTCAATTTCCTTGACCACAAAAACAAAAAAATATTTCTGCCCACAAATTCCACCCAATTCGTAAAAATTACCCCCTGTCTCCTTCTTGAACAAACTATTAAGCTGTGAATAAACTTTACCCTATTATTATACCCTCCCTTTACCCCCCCTTTTAAAGTAGACTGAACTACTACGGTGATGGAACTGTCACAAGTATATCATAAAAAAGAAACACAAAAATTGCTCGACTTATCTCATTTCTACTTTATACTGTATATTGTATGTACAACAGCCGCAGTGAAAGAAGAAAAGAAGAATAAGAGCTTGAAGACATTTTTCTACGTCGTTTTCGAGGGTTTGCTATAGGTAGGGTTGTCAATTCTTGGAGATTTTTGTATAGTGTTAGATTTTTTTTATTTTGTACTGGTTAGGTTATGGTAACTGGTTATAACATGATAACTGGTTAGATAATTGTAAGTGCCTGGTTTGATAACGGTAACTATCTGGAAATTGTATAGATGATGATAACTGGTTAGCTCATGTTAACTGGTTTGATAATGATAACTGGTTAGATAATGGTAACTGGTTAGTTAATGGTAACTGTTTAGATGATGATAAGAACTGGTTAGCTAATGGTACTGTTTGATAATGGTAACTGATTTGATAATGGCAACTGATTTGATAATGGTAACTGATTAGATAAAATTAACTTGTTAGATAATGGTAACATTCCATATGTCTACGCGCTCGCGGCTCGCAAAAGGAGAGACACATACTACACAGAAATAGGGTTTTTAGACGGCGAATTCTATGCTTCTAATTCTTGTATGCTCATCAAACCATTTATTCTATCCGAATTCCATATTCCATTATTTTGTTTTGTTTAAAGGTTTGTAAAATAAATTAGTTTATAAGATCGAGAAAATCGGTTTTTATTAGCTCAGAAAACTTGCTCCACTTTCATTTCGTTTTCTGATTTTAAAAGTTCTACATGGAATTCACAACTTACTGCCAGTTCTGACATTTACATTTTAAATAAGAGGATCTAGAAGGGTGAGTTTAGGCATTTAATCCCTCCCCTGAGATATCCAAAACGGTGAAGATAAGCAGTAATGAAAAAGAAGAAAATATGAAACCTTAAATATCGCCTTAAATGTAGCCTTAAAAATCTACTGAAATGCCGCCTTAAAACTGCCATAAATATCGCCTTAAATGCCGCCATAAAACTGACTTAAATGCCACCTTAAACTTCGCCTCAAAACAGCCTTAAATATCGCCTTGAAACTGCCTTATATGTAGCCTTGAAACAGCCTTAAAACTGCATAATTATTTTCCACTGATTTAGTAAATATGTTCGCCTTCGCTTGGGTCATCAGTCAATTTTTGACCTACTATTTCTCTGATTTACTTGGGTCGATCCCCACCCGCACTAGAAAACCCTTAACAAAACTGTTGCTCCGAATGTTTACTTTATTCTTAAACCCAAGAAAATCCGCACATTTTGGAAGTTAAGAAAAATCACCCGCGTCCCGCCCGTCTTGAGTATTTGGTGTCGATTGTAACTTTCCGACCTTCTTTTTTGGATTCCTTTGCTTTCCCTTTAAGAATTGATTTTGTTGTAGCTGCATGGTGTAGTATGTGTAGTGTTGTAAAGGATTGATTGATATTACACCTAAAGGAATTCCTAAAGTGTAAAGAAATGTTGTTCAGTGCTCCAATTCCACAGATTCAACAGAAAAGAAGGAACAAGTCTGCTGAGAAAGCTGGAACTTAAGAGCCATTCTTACAGTGAAATTTAGAATCCGTAAAATTGTGAGTTTTTATTCATTAAAACGAGGAGGGATGTGAAAATTGAAATTCTGCCATTAGGCGACTGTTAAAATACATGTCCTACAAAAGTAGAGTGCGTTAAATTTTTACATTCGATGTGTAATCCGAAAAATACGCGTACAGTTCTTAAATTCGTAAATTTTTCTGATTACACACTTACACAGACTGTAGGGACAAAGATTGGAAATTTAATTCACTCTGCTTTTGTAGGACATGTATTTTCACAGTCGCCTATAGTGGCAGAATTTCAATTGTAAAATTCCTCCTCGTTTTAATGAATTAAAAAAATCACAATTTTACGGGGTTCCAAATTTCGCTGTGAAAATGGCACTTAAGTGATTTTTTACAGCCTTTTTTTTCAGATTAATGCTTTTTAAAAACCACAATGAGTAGACTGTTATTTCTATTATTTTAAACTTGTTTTTTGGGTAAACCTGACTAATCATTTTAAACGGATATGCTGATTATTTAATAAACAAAAAGTGTCAAGATTTTCTTCAAGTTCTTGCCCAGAAAAAAAATATTTGCAGAGTTATTCATTAAGTGGAAAGATTTGGCAGCATTACATTTGCATTTTTGTAAATGTGTCGTGCAATTTCTGCTTTAACGAAAACTCCATCAGTTTTTACGAGAAGGATCTCCAAAGCACTGTAAGATTTTAGCTGTGCACGTAGTATACAGGAACATTTTTTTTGTAATTTATTATACTCATCAATTTATATTAAAATCGTTTACACTGAATAATTCCACTGAGAAAACATTACTTTTACATTTTCAGAACGAAATTTTTGTTGGCAAAATTCTTACCTTATTTTCATTAAATTCATTTGAAAACGACAAAGCAATTATTGATGTGAAACTTATATTTATTTAAATAATTATTTTCAAATCTCAAAAACATTAATTCTCTTAAGCAATTCCGGTTTCCAATAAATTATTTAAATGAATATTCCAATTAATAATAAATGAAATCCACTTAAAACTTCAAAAAAAATTCTGTAATTTTGGATCTTTTCTTAACATAGTAATTCTTGAGTACCACTTGTTGTCAAATTGCCGTACAGTAAACATCTTTACTGTAATCCTACGCTACACAAAACATTATGCAGTTTTCAGAGCGCAGCAGCAGTAATAATAAATGCAAACCTAAAACATGTTTGTAAAGGAAATTGAATTTCAAAACAAACAAATTACAGAATTCAATTGTATAGAAGAAGTAGAGAGTGTGCTCTATGCTGTTTTACCTTACAGATGAAAATAACGTACAATCGTTTTGTCAATATTGAGTGCTGAGGTATTCAATTAATACTGTGTTAGATGTGAATCAACATTGTTGGGAAATTGGTTAACACTTGTTGGACAATTATGATTGGTTATGGAGGTTCGAAAAAGTGAAAAACACCAATGTATGATTGGTGTACTCACTTTTTGGCGCTAAGGATGCTTAATCAATAAAACTGCATTTTTTTGGCAGATAGCACATCATTAACATTATAAAATGCAATGATGAAACCAGGTCAATCGTGAGGTTCCTAACAATAGTGGTTCTGGAAAAGAGAGACAGCTCGTGTATTCCAGAAAGTTAGTGGAATTACATAAAATAAGATTGATAAATTAATAAAATAAAGATTATCTTTTAAGTACTTTCAATTAAATATTTACAATTCAGTATATTTACTTTTCCCAGATTGCTGGACCGGTGCATAAAATTGAAGACTTGAAAGAGTATCAGTCATAATTTTTAAATAATGAAGTCATTCACCTTACAAACCTACCAAACAAAACAACAAATACATACACTGCAGGCATCGTTGCAATAAATTAAAGAATAATTTGTGACATTAAAAAATCATCTACCATCGGGAATCGAACCCAGCACCTCCTGATTACGCGTCGAATGCTTTTCCAATCAGCTGCAGTAGAATCTCATGGATTCAGAATTTAGATTGTTGTTGCTTTAATCCTTATTATTGCTTTAATAGGTGTTGCTTCTAATGTTTACTGTTGCTACTAATGGTGCTGCAGTTAAATAGTTTTTAAGGAAAAAAGAAATCATAATTCCACTGTAGCCGTTGGATAAAGCGCCAGACGCGTTGATGCTGGGTTCGATTCCCTTCGATCATGATTTTTTCTTTGTCTTAAATTCTTTTGTTTAATTTATTGCAACGATCCTTGCAGCGTAAGTATTTGTTGTTTAATAATAGTAGTTATAATTTTCGTATCAGCCCCCCAAAATGCTTTTTTGTCATAGTATTGCCATTGCTTATACGAAGATATATACTTCACTAACTATAGTTTTGTTCATTTACATATCAG
>JAQFYR010000583.1:0-12219 GCA_034694985.1 Campodea silvestrii
AGTACCAACTGCAGCAATACTTGAATGCTTTCGGCACTGTTTAAGAACTTTTTTCTGACTTAAAAATGCTGTCCATAATAATGTATTACCAGTACCTGATTGTCTAGCAGGAATCTAATTTTCAACTTGAGGTTAGCAAAGACCTATACCTATGATCCGTAATATTGGAAAATTCCCGTACCGTACTTAATCCATATTATATTTCAAATGTATTTGAAGGACGCTACCCACAACATGTGGCAAAGTTTTTTTTTTATATAATATATAATAAATTGTTTACGATGTTATTTCCGATCAAATAAAAAAGAGTTTATTAAGATTCGATCTTTAATTATTATTTTTAAATGAGTACGAGTTGCTGTACAAATATCAAATAAAGGAGTAATTTTCCTTTCGCAAATTTGCAAGCGCAATAATAAATGATTATCTTCAAAGAAAGACATCAGGCGTTGGGCCCACCCCTTATGAAGAAACTAAATCCGCGCCTGTGCTGGATCACATCCAGGCATTTCCGAATTGCATTATTCATTTCCATATTGCACGTAGCAGATTAGTGACCTTTAGGTTATTGAATAACTGTGTGGGTGGTGGGCCTGTGTGCAGCAGCATGCTGGAGTCTGTGTCTGTGTGTGAATGAGTAATCGAAGAAAAGATGTATCATTAAGTCGTGGGCGATAAGGGAGTTTGTAATCTGCAATGTGTTTGAGGAAATATGGGATAGTCACGTGTTTTATTGCTGGATTATGTATAGGTTTGCATATGATATACGGTCCAGTAGTAGTATAACAAATCAGTTTTAATGGAGTACTGATTACTTTATTTTTCTAAATAGCAGGCCTAATAAAAAATTTAAAAAATTATCAATCACATCAGCACGTTTGAAAATTGCGGTTTTCCTTATATATTGCTTTTTCATGGCGTTCAAAATTGAAAATGGTACAGTAGTTTACTTGAATGTGACTCCCAAATATTTATTACATATAAAATAGGTACGAAATAATGGCCGTATTATGCGTGATTCCACTTTCATTCATCAAAAGGAACGTTTTAACACATGGACGGTCGTGAACATAATTATAATAATAATGTACTTCCAACGACTTCTAATGTCTATATAGTCTTTCATTCACACATGTTGTTTGTAAAATAGCGTTACCGTTTCTTTTAATTCAAATATTAGTATTAGATATAAAAAAGGGAAAAATATTTGTATTGGTTTTTAAGATTAGATGGTGGACATTTTTATATAGTTCAGAAATATATATATTCCAGCACCCTATATTTTCTTTTAATAGTGAAGATAAAATAAAATTACAAAGTACATATGATTTTCTTCCTATTCTCCAAATAACTTGAATAAACATTTTTAGTCTCGTTTGGATCTCGGTTTACACCCGAAAAAGTGTTGGTTCTCAAACATATATTATAGAGCCACGAAGGAAACGAACATGAAAGATGTTTTGGCAGATGAAAATTCTAAACCTATAACATTCTTATAATATGAAAATTCCTGATTCTCACATCAGTCCTCTTTAAATTTGTATACTTTATTATCGATGCTGTGAGTTTGACGGGGGCCTTTCAGACGTCTACAGATTGATAACCTGCAAGTAACAAATTTAAGTTTGATTTGGATGAGTGTATCTCGTTCCCGTCCCGACTGATTATTTTTATTATTTACCTCACCTATTTTCGAGATGAGATTGCAAACTGGTCACGTTCCATGTCTATAAACTACAATGTTTGAAACTGATCTTTTGAGTGAGAAAAAACTATGTAAATAAAATTCGGGTCTTTGAACACTTATACCCTTAGTCTCGATCTCGTCTAAACTTTTCTAGTTCGGATCTCGTGTCAACAACCGTTTATCTCGATTAGAGTTTAATGAGTCTCGGTCTCGACTTTCGAGACCATACTCTTGTGTAGTTGACATCATTGGAAGAAAATTAATAATGAAATATTCCAAACTTGTATTCCAAAGCCCAAAGCCGGTTTACACTGGCTTACGTCGGATTACGCTGGTTTACATCGGTTTACCTCGGATTACGCTGGTTTACATCGGATTACGCTGGATTACATTTGCTTACATATGGATTACAGTCAGTGTGTTCACCAGATTACTATCAGAGATTACTCTAGAATACTTCGGATTACATGTGGTTTACTCTGGTTTACATCGGTTTACATTGGTTTACGTCGGATTACGGTGGTTTACGTCGGATTACGCTGGTTTACTTCGGATTACATGTGGATTACGTCTGATTACAGGTTAACGTGTACACCGGATTACGCAAGTGGTTAACCCCTCGTCGCTTGCAATCCTTTCAACCATAAGTTGAGAGAACAAATAAACTTGCAAAAAAAAACTCATTCATCCACATGACAAAAAATCCTCAATCCCTTCCGAACGACCCAACAACCCTGCCAAGTCCACCGACCTGTCTCCCTGACCTTGTCCATAATCAGCACGCGCCAAGACACCGTCCCAGCAATAGAGTGGCGCGTGGGCGTCAAGTGACAAGTACACATTTCCCGCGCGCAGGCACCAACACTCTCTGTAGTACTCTGCTCTCAGTACAGTTTGGGACTTCCGTGTTGGCGCCACACTATACGGTCGCTTTCCTACAATTCCGCGGATCTAACTGCTGTGATCTCTCTGCTGTGTCTGTGTCCCTGTGACTGTGTACTGTGTTTGTGTGCTGTGTGTGATATGCAGGTGTTTAATAATAATGGTTATAGACCGTGTGGTGGGATGCTGTGGAAATGGGATAGGAATAATCTCAAAACTAAAGAGGTAAAAGGAGATGTTTCAGGTTTGGGTTGGTTTTAATGTAGAAGGGATGAGTTTTTTGTCGCATTGGGAAGGTGTTTTAATGTGGCACGGTAGATAAAAACAGTTAAGTAGTTGTATATTACTTAATTTCGCTACGATTGTAATGAAAATAAATAAATGCTCCATCGGTATCACTGAAAGTTGAGTCGTAATGTCGGAATATGCATCGAACTGAAAGAAACACCTGACTGCATTGTATAAGACTAATTGTAGCTGAAGTTGATTTGTTGAGACTCTTGATGTGATTTTGATGGTTTACATAATTGATTGCATGTTGAGTGCGGCGGATTTGAACTGCATTTCATATTTGATACGTGTTTATTAAATTGTATATTTCTGTGTTCGAAAGTTTACGTATACGGTATAGTGATATCATACTTTTGAATCCGTATATATTTGTGAAAGAAGATTTCGCATCTAGGTTAGTAACGGATGAAAATCGAAAACGTGTGACATTGGTCAAGGTCACATCCCAACAGCTGATATTCCGTACTTTTACGTTTTACTTCAAAACAACGTTGCGGCTAGGTCATCGTTCTCCGTGCTGGTGTTTCTTGAATGAAGGACTACAGACAGATTTTGGATTAAAGCATCTGTTCTCATATTACTTTGGGATTACATTTTTGTATTCGAGAAGTTATATTGCTGTATTGTGTTAAATCATAAAAAAATAATTATATTTACAGTTTATGCACTGTTTGCACATATATAATTTTAGTTATATTCCATATTCGTATCCACATAAATAAATTATGTCTAAACATACCAAAAGAAGCATCCATCTTTATTTGAAGCATTGTAAAAGTGTAGAAGTTAATAAAATAATTAGCTGCCATTACTTATTCATTCCAATATTCTTTTTATATGATTTATTACAAAAGATTGTAAAATTGAAAATGAACACGAAAAATAATTTTAACGGATTGTTATCTATCTCAAAACTTGCAAATATTATCCAGTTTCTAGTGAAGAAATAATTTATATTAACACTTTAAAATACAACCTCTTGTTTTCATTGTTGATAATACCAACATCAAGATGCATCCTGATACATACAAAATAAGTGAATATATTCATGACGCATCACATAAAAAAACACTCATTAAAACCCTTCCACAGCAACAAAACAAATTCATTACTCTTTACCTCACACCTCGGAAAAAAGAAATTGAATTAGCGCAGTGTTAACACTATTACATTGTATGTGTGAAATGGCACACCTCACTGCCTGACACCACAACAAACCTGCTGCTACAGTACATGCACTTGCATACATATTTGCTCACAGAGTTTCTGCAGCAGACAGAAATTGCGACGCTTCCTTTCCTAGCGAAACGGCGTGTAGAATTAATGGATTTTTTTTTTTTTTTTTTTTTTGCAAGAATAAATAAAAACAATAATGACATTGCAGTATCCTATGATTTCGCTGCCGTATCAGGCCTTGGGTTAGAAAATAATAGGATCGAAATCATGATGGGACCGATGGTGATTAGGAAGGTATAGAATTGTATGAAGGTCGGAGCTTATTCGACGTGCAATTTTGGAATACTGTAATGTGTGTTCTGTGTATATTGTATTATGTAAGGTTTTCTTGTATGCATAGGGTGTGTTCGATGGCGAGTTCTTTATCGTTGATGGGGCTATTTCTGTTCTGGGAAAATTAATAAGTAAATAAAATATATTTGTCTAGAGATTTAGTGGAATAATTATGTCATATTTTTGTCAAGGTGAAAATATAAATAGAGGGATAGGATTGTTGTATAGCACAATACATCATTATATTCATACGTGAGATCTAAATTTGAGTACACGGAATTTCTTTAATTTAGAAGTGTAGATGGAGTATGTACTATCCGTATTCGCTTAAGATTTCAGACACTTCTTGCTGTTTGACATTGGTCGCAATAATTAAATTTGAACCCATATTCGAATAAAATTATCAAATTTCGTATTCAGGAATGTTTGATGTTCCATATCGTAACGTGTTGATCGTAAATTGAAAGAAAATTAATATTATTAAGTCAATAAATATTGTGTTATTAGAGCTGTTAATGACACTTGTTTGTTATCGAGAATACCTATTTCTTACATGTTTGTTATCGTCACTACTGCGTTCTGTTTCGCACACTTGAAATTTAGTAGTTTGGAAACGAAATCCTAGTAACCCATTATGGTGTATTCTAATGTATTTATATTATAGTAAACAGGACATTTTAATAGAAAATAAATCAAGCAGCATTTCGATAAAATCGTATATTGCACATAAATTTCGCAGCATTTTATATAGAGTAGCGGTGTTTGAAAAGTAGCATAATTTATTATTATTTTGAACTTCACAAATAAAACATGCGTTAGTTTGTAAATTTATTTTATATTTTGTGAATTAATTTTGATAGTCATGTTAATTCCATAATTTCTTCATTAATATAAACTGGAAAAGTGAAAAGGTTCTATCATCAATAAAGGCGAAACCGCCAGGAATAATTCATGCGTCATTTTATCGTGGCGAAAGTCCAGGAGTAATTCTACGACTATTGTAAACCTACTCTTTTGATTCTACGGTGAACTGTATATATACATAATTGTCAGATGTAATATTATCCAAACGGATATCCCGGTTTCTTTGTATATTAAGTTGCTTGTTCAGTTTCGCCAAAAAAAAAGTGAGGAAAAAGTATCACCGAGAAATCGCGGCTTCGAATATTTGATGAAGTATTGTCTAACGAGTCCATTGTTTTGTATATATAATACGAAAATACCTCACTCCCAGTATTATTTTTATGTTAGTTTTGGTGAAAATGCACCTACATAAGATGATAGTTACGCTGACGAACTGTAATTTAAACAGTGTGCTACACCCTGTATATATAGAAACAATATGATGACAAAATAGAAGGAAATCACATTTATAATCAATACACGTGCACAATTATCAGGAAGAAATAATAGTAATTATTTTCCTGAAGGGGAAGCCATTGAAACAAATTACAGTTTCGTATTCAGGAAAATAATGGTAAAATTATTATTACAGATTTAATAACTTCTTGGCGATTACGAATTACATTGTGTGATAATATGTTATCTTTATTCACCCAAAAAAACATTTTAATAACGGAAAGATCGTTCTGCAGCTAATACAGTAATTCCCTGTGAAAGAGGAGATCGTCACTCATTATATTTGAACAGAGATGAGACAAAGGCTTATTTGTTTGAAACCGAAACCATCGAATAAGTAAGCGTATCGAAGCGTATACTTATTCGATGACCGAAACCATAAAAGTTGAGACGAGACTTGGACTTAATTTTGTAAGCTACGACCAACATGACAATAATACGAGTACGGTGTCATTATATATTCCACTAAGACATTAATATCATGATATTCTTTATTTATATTTTTTCATCTTTCGTACACCTTCCTTCTCCAAAAACTGTATACTTTATCTTTATGATTTTTTAAACGTCGATATCCTGTACAGTCTCGAGTCCAGACCAATGCTGAGAAATTCGAACAGTGATTCAGGTAGTTCAAGCATATATAAGTCACTAATCCAAGTTTTCTCACGAGAAGAGACTTGGGTATAGGCTCGGTCTCATGTTGGTTAGAACTACATCATCATCGGTCTCGTCTCCGAAGTATTGGCTTTTAGAAAGAGGTTTAAAAGCATTAAAAAACGGAAGTTTGGGAATATATTTTTTTAGCAGTACGCACTACACAACCTGGTAATGATGAAGAATGAGAAGGAAATTACAAAGTTATTGATTTTAAGTCAAATATATGGAGGAAAAGTGATTATATTAATTGTAAAGAAGTCGAGACTTTGAGATAGGTTTCGGTCTCATTTCAAAACTTTTATCAGTCACGGTCTCGTGTCAGCAAGCTCCGGTGATGTCGGTGTATTCTCGATTGAAAATTGGAGAGCTTTGGTATCGTCTCGATTGATAATTAGTGATTCTTGGTGTCGTCTTGAATGAAAATCAGTGAGCCTCTGTGCAGTTTCCGCTAGATTTTCGAGACGAGACCGAGAAGGGTCCCGAGACTAGCCTCGTCTCGTTTGTGCGGCTACTCTGGAATATCGCGAAAGTCACGACCGACCAGTGTAAATTTCAGATGCCAGAATAAAATCATGTATTGAAAGTAATAAGACGAACTTTCTATAAAGTCTCAGATTTTATTGTTAAAGATATCTTAACTTTTCCTTTATACTGACGCCCAGTGTGCGATTGTCGAGACCAGTGGAATTATAAAATTTAACTGCAAAACGCAACTACCGCAACATTTATCTTGTAGCGCAGTTATCAAATATACAGAAGTGCAATAGTTTTTAAAAACCTGCACATTTTTCTTTCTCAATCATCATGTGTGGATTTCCAAGGTTATCAACCAGGTGTGTATTCTCTTCAGTTTTTATTAAATTCTCCAGGCAATTCCTAATAGCTTTCAATTACGGAAACTGTATTCATAATCGATTACCTTCTATGTTCATTAGTCATCAGCTTTTGTTAAATATTTGCACTATTCCTTTCATCTAATGAATATTATGGTATAGTGAAATTCTCGATATTACAACGTTTTCATTATACCAATAACATGGGAAAATGATAATAAATCACTCATTGCCAGTAGATTGGTGAATTAAGCAGATATTCTTTTGGAAATACACACGGTCATTACACAGTTTAACGACCTATAGAGGCTAACTACTGCTGAGATGGCGAGCATATAATTGGAAATGCCAATAATTTTGAAACTAAATACAGAGCAAAAAGACTGAGTGACAACAGAGTTACAGTATGTATAAGAGGCCTATATAATTACGTAATACACCAT
Source organism: Campodea silvestrii (assembly GCA_034694985.1). Classification (NCBI taxonomy): domain Eukaryota; kingdom Metazoa; phylum Arthropoda; class Diplura; order Rhabdura; family Campodeidae; genus Campodea; species Campodea silvestrii. Next base: position 7,665 of record JAQFYR010000583.1, read on the forward strand.
TACTTAGTATTATCCTATTTTCGCCTTGATCCAAGTGCACTTCTGTGAACTGTATAGAGTAAAGTAATCTTACATAAATTTCCATGTTACTAGTGTAAGTAAGGTACGCGACGGAAAATATCATCATGGCGCCTTCTTAAACTTAAAAAAATACATATATATTTTTTTATGTTGAGCGTAGGGAGGTGGGGGACCTAACGCCTGTTCTCCTGGGAAATTTCGAATCGGACAAAAATAAAGTGCGAAAATCTTCAGGAAGAAACTGTTAAAAATTACTCTGCATATTTTACATTTAAAAAGTAATTGATTTTTTCTATAGTAATCCTTAAAAATAATAACATTAAAACCACATTTTATACTAAAAGACGTATTACTACCTCGCTATACAACTACCGCTATGCACTTTTCTTGCATCGAATCCCCGTTGATCCCCCTTCTCCTATTGGAAAATCCTGACTACGCCTCTATTTATTTTACCAAAACAAAGCAATACAAAACTTTGCTATATAAGCACCCTAAACTACCTTACATTCTGCGTGCCACTACAACTTTATAACAGTCTATTACCTTTAAAACCCTGATCGATAACCATTATTCCATGAGGTCCTAATAATAATTGAAAACCTAACTTTTTCTAACCATTTTTCCCTCACGGCATGAATATATGGTGACCCTGAAACGCTGAAAAAATAAAACTTCCGACTCTTCGTGTGATTTTTTGCATCCTATCACACAAACTGTCAGAGAGGTTCCTATAAAGTTACTGATGCATAACAAAACAAATTATTGTCAACTGAAGATTGATGCTTTGCAATTGAAGAGTAATTGTTGTTGTGATCTAGACCATGACATAAAGTATTATGTGTATATACTACGTTGCTAATTTCTACTGGTTGGTCTATTATTGAAAATGACAAATAAAAATATAATTATTCCGTTACCTGTGAAGAATTGAGTCACCAGTGAAATTAGTTGGTATAATACTTTTATACTTCAGTCACTGTTTGGAAATAGTGTTATGATTTGAAACAATAGTACGCGGTTTATGTCTTTTTTCAAATACATTACTTGGTTATCATTTTGTTTGACAGTTGTTCGACATAATAAGATAGTGTTTTTTTAAATATATATAGAATAGTACAATCTTGGTTAGCGATAAGTCTGAATTTTAAATTTAAGAAAACATATTTATGGCTTGCTTTGCATTAAATCTCATGTAGAACATATTTGCACTTTGGTGGTATAAAATCCTATACTAAACATGGTGGGCATATTTTACATTGTGTGTAAAATAATGTTGTTTGAACACAATTACGTTGTATCAAATATAATTTTATATTATGTATAATTCATCCAATGTCGCTAGGTCACATTATAAAAAATTAAAAACATATTGATATTTATTTGAACGATAATAATTAATATACATAACTGTATAAAAATTGCAGCTGAAATTGAAATTTATTACAACTCTTTTCTATTCCATATAGTTATTAGTATTTTAGTTGAGCAAAAAGTTGGATTAGAACCTGTAGCAGTCCCCTTAAAAAAGATTTTACTCGCAATTAAGCGAAATGATAGATTCAGCATGATATAATGAAGAAAACGAATTATCCCAGCACTCCATTCAAATGTTCAAAAAACTTATATAGCATTTCATTTATGACAACATATTCATAATCTATTGTAAGGTAAACATGTGTATGGAAATAATATTCACTTCATTACAATCCTCCGGGATTCCTCCCTATACTCTTCTATATACCTTGATTACAATAATTTTTCAGTCTAAAAGCAAAAGTGCTCATGTAGTAGCGTTTAAATTATCAATTGACATTAAACTAGAAAAACATCGTAACAATTGATTAAAGAACAACTTTAAACAGAAATACCATTATCGACGGGGTTAGAACCAACCACTTTCAAGCAACACCTTTTATCGCCATTGAACGGTAATAATTTCTTTGTTTTACACACTTTTAATAAACTACTGAGCAATTAGCACGGTATAATTTTAAATAATAATTTGTGGGATTAAGCATTAAGGCTGTACACTTTATTAAAAACAATAACATTTCTAACATATTATGTGAACCCCGAATTTTCTCCCCAATAAGCACAGTACAACTGACACAATTCCTAATCCCCAACCAAACTACTCTAACCTAACGACCCAGTGTCATTTCCCTATCATTATGAACACGCAAACTCAATATTTAAACATCCATAAAACCTTTCCTTCTAAACCATTTGATAGGTTAATCTAACTACACTATAATACCTACTTTATGACAAAAGCGACCACATGGTCCTCACAGGTAATACCTATTAATATACCTGAAGGTCTTTTAAGAAAAGGAAGTCCACTTGAAACAGTACGCTGTAATTAAGCGAAGATAATTTGATTATAATTAGTTTTGAACGTTATGTAACCGCAGCGTGACAGTATTCTATGAAGGAATGGTGTGCAGGGTAATATAACCGTGAAGGATGAAGGATGATCATTGGTGGTGGGCGAGAGAGCTGTTCATATTATTGCACTGTTGAAAATTAAGATAATGGTTGATTTTCATCCATAGCGCACTTGGGTTTCATTGCAATATATTTATAAGTTTAACTTAGGTGTAGTGTTTTGTACTTATGTTGTATTAAAACAGTTCATTTTATAATATTTTTTGACAGCAGAGTTCTGGTCTAAAATAATAGTCATAATTTTATAAATTAATATCTTTTGTATTTATAATGAGTAATGAACAGGTTTATTAAATATATACTGATAACTAACTTCGACTGAATAGACAGTACTGTTATACTAGGAATTTTATTCATAATGTTGGAGTAAATACCACTTCGTAATACCAATGTTTTCCTCTATCCATTTACAAAAACGTAGTGGTACGTTTCTTATGAAAAATATTTTCATATCTATGTACTTTATTTCTCGTAATATTGTTAATTTATGACAAAACATTTATCTACAACTTGTATATCGTCTGCTATTTCTGTTGCCTTTGATTACATCGGCAAAACTGATGACACACTTTATTCCCATCCCAGAAGTTGCAGTAAATGCTGAAATGAAATAGTATATTGCACCCTCTCCTTCATAATTATAGCGGTTTAAAATATACCGTGTGTAATTTTTGAAATCGTAGTATGTATAGGCTATTGATAACACAATAATGCCGTTCATTTTTATTGCGCTATAATCTTACATGATTAGTGTAACGATATTTTTTGTCCTTACTGTATTAATTTCCTTATTATGCACTTCAGTTTGAAATCTCGCGTACATTTTTGACTGTTTACACTGCTGCACTGCTGAATTTGTAAATTCAAAATTATTAAGCATTTATTTCATTATCCAATAACATAATTATGTGATGCTTAACCTATTTCAGTATAGTTCAGTTTGATGGTGTATCCAACAAGTACACACCAACTTTCTGATTTTTCTTCTCGTTATTCGTAACTCACAAAATCTATTTTCCACCCAAATGATGACTCATGGGATCCCTGGTTCTCTATTAGCTTCCAAAAATCTTCCACGTGAGTAAGCGAACGTACCTTTTATTTCCTGCTGTACACATTCGACATTTTCTGAGACCCCTCTTCACCCGTCTGTATTGTATGTGGGGATGTAGTACCAATAGCAATAACAGTTTATAACTCGTGAAAATATCATCTCGAAGAAAGATGAGAATCAATAAAGATGTTTCTTCCACTCCCGCCCCCCCCCACCTTCCTTGTCTGGATCATCAAAGTAGGGTTGCTAATAGGAAGAGTTTATCAAGTACAGGTGGCTGGAGTTATTATATTATGAGTAGAACGGACCTGTCTGTTTTCGAAATGAAGTATTTCCATAGTAAGAAACAGTTATATAATGAAGCTATCTTGAATATGGTATTCGTTTGTATACGATTATCTTCGGTAATCTTAAAAATATATATCTGATAGATGATATTCTATCTGTTTTTTTTTTTTTTTTTGTTTTTTTTTTGGGAGGGGGGGGGGATATTTTGGCACTACAATAGTTATAAAATTAATAAAGTGCAGTTGCAGCGTTACAAATGTATGCAAATAAATTCCGATGATTTTCAAGTACCGTATTTTCAAATATTTTGCATCATAACTTATTTTGAAATATACTACACAGCAAGATTGCAGAGGTAAAATCAATTTGAGAAGTAAAACTGAACAGTTTTAGCTTTCCTATGCATTCATTTATGCCTGTTTAAAATTAAACACAACAAGCTTCGAGCACCTAGCTCATCCTCAGGTGTGGGATCTAAAACTAAAAGACATAACGAGCTCTCTCTATATACCTGAGGATGAACTATAGGTGCTTGAAACTTGTTTTTCAATTTAAAGAGTAACAAATGAACACAGAGAAAGCTGAAACTGTTTTTTATTTCTTAAATTATTTTGAAATAATTGTGTAATGGTTTCGGAAAGTTCCGAAAATCCACTTTACAGGGTACATCGGTGTCAGGCTCTCGTCAAAGCTGTGAAATTGCGCGCAATAATTTTAAATCCTATCAGAATTTGAATTCAG
>JAQFYR010000584.1:0-12207 GCA_034694985.1 Campodea silvestrii
GACTGTGTTTGACTTTTCCTTGATTAAGTAACTATTTCACACTGCCTTAAACCAGCTGTTAGAGATACTGCACAGCTTATCTTTCTACATATGCTGGATGAATTATGTCGCACTTTCAAAACCAAATATAATATTGACTGTTAATGAAAATTTGTGACTGTAACCGACTGAACTGACACAATGCAAATATGTTCTTGTGGTAGATAATTTCTTAAGATATCAAGTTAAATACAATATTAATTTGCTTATGACGTAAGGTGATACATTAGAGTCGGAGATCACTCATACATAGATACTTGAACCATGTAACCAACTTCTGTTGTTCCCACGATTTAAAGTCTTTCAAATTCAAAGCAATAAGCACTTATTAATAAAAATAACTGATAATTACTAATAAAAATAACTGATAATTTGATTTCTACTTATTATGGTGATGGAGATTATGTTCTAATGATCAGGGTTTTACAGGTTTGTATACTTGACTAATAGATTTTACACAATAATTTTCGCATTGATCTCTGTGCTCTCTAAACGAGGCACAAATAAACATGGATGAAGGTTTCTCTAGGTAGCTGGGTTGTCTCTACGCTTCCTGCTTGCCTTCGTCGTAATCCCCGGTCCATTGTTTTGTTTCTGGGTTTGTTCTGTTTAACACTCAATATTCTACTGTATTCATGAAGTCTTCTCGTTGAATCAATGAATTACCCAGCTCAAAATCGTTGTGCTGGGTTACAGTCGAAATCACAACATTGCAGCTAGCAGGTTGGTGAAATTTGTTATATATGGTTCCAGTAATTTCTGTTAGAGGTAATACAGGCTTGCCCATGAGCTTGCCAGCAATACTTGGTGTTAACAAAGAAGGTATCATTTCTTATGCCAGCTTCGATTCTGGAATTATGCAAATTAGATGCAAGGTTTCCACTAATGGCAATAAATTCAAAAATATCTAATAAAAAAATCCATTAATCCCAATCTATCCACTATATCCATTTCTGAAACCATTAAATTTTACTGACATCCACAGTCATTTCTGATCACGGATTTCAATTTACTTTAATTTCAATGTACATTAAGGTAAAGTAAATTAGTTACAGTACTGCATATAGTGGCTGTATATATAACAATTTTATATACACGTTTATAATTTATATAATGGTTAATATGCTGTATGTTTTAAATAAAAACCCATGCTGATTAAATTTATGCTATGTACTTTACTCAGAACTTACATTTAAGGCACACCATACTAAATGTAATCAAATATACGAAGTGTTATATTATGCGAATACGTCCTTCAGCTCTGAGAGAATCTTCATTCAACACTCAAAAATATATTGTTTGTATCTGAACGTTTGGAAGTACAATCCCAATGTTGCTTAACGATTAAAGCAATATTATATTTATACACGTCTCTAGGAAATGTAAGGTATTTTAACCTATATGTAAATGAAATGTCAACGAGTGCTTGCAGACTAATTTTGCTCTAGAAAATGGTAATTTGAGGCACATACAATGGTTGTAAACGTAATGTGGTTGATTTTGTTGAATGTACAGATTATTAGTAAATCGTAAAACCAGGTTTAACTGACTTTCAACCAAACGGCATCTCCCCCATTCACATTACATCAATTAAAAGGCAATGTAGAAGGTTACTAGTGTACTCAATAATAGTGTCTCCACATCAAAATATTGAGCATCTCATTAACTATTGTGCCCATTACGATGTATGTAAATTATCTGAAAATTTTATAATTCCCTTTGGCATCCATTAAAAACATTCCAACTCACCCTTTACTATACCAACGTCGCGATAAGAATTCACACAGGTAAGGGATGCAGAACAGCGATGGACTGGTAGTTCAGTAAAGTTGACATGTTCTTGTATGGGACGCTTCATCTTCAAGATAATGAAAAGCTTCGGAATTCAGTTTCACCAACAATGTATATTTCCACAATATACAGGCAGGGTCTTGCAGGTGTGAAAATGTGACGCAAAGGAAAACAGGTTGGCGGATGGAATTCCATAACCTCAGTTCACCTCAAACAAACTTCGTTGTTGTAACCGCGATGTCCAGTTGATAGCCGTTCGGAAAGTAGAATCTGGGCGACCGATCTCCCTCAATCCGTGAAAGGTTCTCCTCTTTCTCTTAAAATCTAATTTCTGGGATTCTACTGGCCCTACGAACCCCTCCTTACATCCCTTCTTAGTGGGTGTATGCCCGTTTCTACTACGGAGTTTAGCTTCCCGTGCAAATCGAAGTTAAATTTCGAATATTATGGGATGTAGGAGTTATCGAAGTGTTTTTATTAAATATTAATAGAATGCGAAGCCGCATTGTAAAAAATAACCTACAACCAATTTTACAGCAGCAAACTGCCGTTATTTCGAATCATAATTTGTACTTATCCAACCCATTCATATTCGTTAATTAACAACCATAAGTTACTAAAATTACTACTTATTTGATTTTAAAATTGATATATTTCTTCCGTTTTATAATGTCAATATTACAGGATATAAAAGAACAGATATGTAGGAGGACAGTTTATTATAGCGCAAAATTACATGAAACACTTCAAACAGTTTGTTATAGCACAAAATTACATGAAACACTTCTTACTGATTTTGAAAGTTTTGTATTCGTCGAATCATTCAAGAATTCTAACAAATTAAATACTGCTTTCAGTGTACCCGGATACTTGATATTATAAATATAGTAAGATGAAAAAACCAACACAAATGCACTTCCATTATCATGATGATTCCATTTCGGAGAGATCCATTTATCACATTGTATGGCGTGCATATATCAGTTTGAAAGAACAAAGAAGAATTTTCTTTAAATGATGCATTATAAATCGCAAAACTTTCTTCAAAATCTGTTTGTGCTTAAAATATCTTGTTCACAAGAAAACCTGAGCTCTTTTCTTTTTGTTGTGTGTTCTAAGTCAAACATATATTTTTACTGCACCATTTTCTTTATCTTCTTACTATTTATAATAAGTGAAAATTCCTTCAGTTCGAGATATGTAATTTTTATTTTTCAATTTTTTAGGTGTGAAATCTGATTCAACCCTGAGAATAAAGTGAAGATCATTACTTGCATGATATTGTCTGACTCTTTGATATTATAGAATGACGAGAAAGGCTTATGCTACATAATTTACAGGAAATTTATTTTAGAAATTTATTTCGGGACAAAATTATCAATGATTAAAAACCGTGCATACCATTGTGAGATACAGTGTGCTTCGTCGACAGTGATCAAATCCAATTTGCCTTTCAAAGCATGTTTCACTGATTGCTTTTTAAGGACTTCTGGTGAGGCTAACAAATATACGAACACATTTCATTCCAAAACTGCAATTGAAAAAAGAAATTCAAAGTGATGCATCCGATAGTAATTAATGTAGCGCCAAGGAAACTTACATGTCTGTAAATTTTCTTCGTCTAATTTTGATATTTGGATTGCAGGAAATTTCATTGATTGTAATGTACATAAGTGTTGCTCAGCCAAAGCAATTAGTGGGAAATTACTAACGTCATATATCTCGGTGTGAAATCACCCTTGAACGAAAGCAATGTATACATTATTGTAAATGTAGATGCGGCAGTGTTTCTGAAAATATGTATTCAAGTTATATGACTCACAATATGGGAAATAGCTCCTGGCAGAAAGAAGCACATCTTCTTCCCATAACCGGTCGGAAATCCAACAATGGAGTCTCGTCCCTTCAAAACGACACTCACAGCTTCTATTTGCTCTTTTTGTACAAGTTCAGGACACTTTTTCCAGAGAAAGTTTATGAAGTCTAAAATGAATTTCTTAGCAGCGGGTGGCAGTTTAATAAGCATTTCATTGCATATTCTCTCAATGCCAATACTTTTCTTCTTCTTCAGTGATCTTAAAGCAGCATTGAGTTCCTGCAATGTGAAAGGAGAAGAAATATCAGTTTTTTTGGGGATTGATCTTCGACCTTTCGATGTTCTGCAGCGACATTCTTGCGGATGAATTTACCCCAATTTGGTTTGTGAGGGACTGTGTTGACTCTGGCGAAGCGGGATGCTAATGCTGCAGCTTTCTCCTTTCCTGTAAAAATGCAGTTACTACTATCTAGCATAGTATCCCATACTGGGGTTTCCTTTGGACCAAAAACAAAATTCCAGATTTTATAGCCCATATTTTGACCTAATTTACTACGTTTGTCAATATATATTTTTCCGGACCTGAATTTGACTTTTCCTGTTAAGAGAAGAAAGTCTATTCATAAGTTCCTGAAAAGATGTATTTCTAACAAGTAATATGTATTGAATAGTTTTACCCGGATACCTGCTCGTATAAAACATCAGATATAACAATGGAGATTTATATGATACACAACACCACTTATAAATATGTAACACTGGAAATGACAGTGAGAAACTGGGCACTTACATGCAGCATCATTGGCAATTATTTAATTTCTTGCAATTCCGACTTGCATGGGAATGTTTGTCACGGCTTATTTCTGGAAAAACCCTAATTTTGTTAGCCAAATATGTTGCCGTTCTATCTTCGTTAAGGTCATCTTCATCACTGCTAAACTCGACTTCAGCATTACTACGAACAGAAACTGTTGCTGTATCGTGCTGTTTCATTTTACAAGACTTTCATGGCTAATTTATATACCTTGAACTTTTGTAATTTGACGTAATGGAATAATTTAACTTTAATAAACGTTTTAATATGTATTGTCGATGTTCAACACATTACGTGTTACCATTACCTGCATCCAGCCAATCCCTATCCCATATCCTAATTTGTTGCTATAGGCGGTTGTAAGTATCGGAGATCTGGTTTCTTGTTTCACCTATACGAAACAAAATATTTATTATATATTGGTGATACATGCTAAATTTACAGTACAGCTTTACTGAAGCAGCTTAAACTTGCACAGCAGCTTAAACTTGCAGCTTTACTGACCGTGTTAGTGTCGCGATCGTTCTCTAGTTCCTCCTGGACAAAACGATGAATGGAAATAACCATTTGAAGGTTAAAATTGAATTGTGGCGGTTAATCGATCTTGTGTTGTACAACGTTTTTTTTTACTTTGCGTTTTATGCCGTCACTGTTGCTTTTTTTAATTCGCTACAGTTGTTACTCAAACCGCACTATCGACATCCATCATATCCAATATTTTTTAAGTTTTTATAATGTACAAATTTAAAGAATGGCCAAAGCAATGTGTATAAAATGCCACTGGTTGCTTTTCCAAAATAATGGATTCAACCTCTTGAATCGTCCATACATATTTGACGCCCCATCGTACCTCTGACCGTCAATGGACGATAAATTTAAACCAAAATTTTCCATTCCATCTCTATCTAAGTTTCAATGTTGTTGGACCACGTGATTGAATTTATTTACAGATTATGTAACGAAAATGAAACAGTTGCCAGATTTTATTACTTTCGGAATATAAACCATTAACATTGGGAAATCCGTGTGATGGGAGAATTTATAGGAGCAAAGAAATTGAGCAAATTGGCTGCTGAATTATTATTTTGAATGGAACAAATTACATTAAACGGTAACGCAACCATCATGATTTGGAAATAGAAAAGCAATTACATAAATTTTGAGAAATATTAGAGGCTCAAGTGAATAAGAAAAGACAGATTAGTTATCTTGAATTGAAAGAGTTTCTCCATCTTTATGATATTTCTGATCTGTAAGCTACCATAAGCATGGGGCTTTCTGATGCTTCCTATAAAATTTAAAGAATCCTCCGGCCCCACAACATCCATTTTTAAAGTTCGTTCCTTAAGCTGCTTGTAAGGAACCTTGTACATTGCTCCATTTGTTGCCTCAACTAAATTAAAAACAAAAAAATAATACTGTTCAACAATTGCGGAAAAATAACAAAGTAGCACCGTATTGCAGTGAGAATAAGCATTCAGAAGTGCAACAAAAAATAAGAGCGCACTAGTTTACACTAAAAACAGGTCATGGACAAAAAAGCAAAAAAAAGAAAACATTGAAAATTGGAAGTAAACAGCTCAGACTACAATGATTCACATGTGTCATTTTGGTAATTTAAAAACTAGTAAGGAATGTATGGTAGTGTAGTTATTGTACAGTATGCTGTTATGGTTTTCCATATTGTAAAAACAAATAGATTCTTTGCACAACCTTGTAAAATACTACTAATCAATTATTTAAAATCTCACATAATCCATGAACTCTCATAATACCTGTACTCTCAGAAATTGGCATAATACCTGTGCTCCCGGAATATCATGTTGTGTTTGGGGCTCACAAATTTCATCAGTAACTGTGCAAATTGCGGTAACTTCGCTCTTTAATGTAGATGCTGACGTTAAAGTTCACATTGAAACTGGTTGAACATTCTTCTGGTGTGTTCTTGAAATAATCTCATTTTTACCCATGGATTTAAAATGGTAGCTAAGATGTAGTTCCGATTGTACTCCTAAATCTTGTACGATTCTTTGAGGGGATGGCTAGTTTCATCTGCTGGCGTTTGCAAAAACTGCTGAAGTTGCAGAATTACTTCCCTTTGTCCATGACACCACCTCCCCCTATATTTTTAAATTTTCTTCGAACACATCGTTTCCCGCTGATTCTCCAATTTGTAAAAGGGATCACTCTCTTGAATTATTAATTTCACTGCTCGCACCATGTTGCCTCCGATATCTGACTGTATAGATTTGATGAACGCTAAGTCTGTAATTTCACTCTACTTCTAGAATAAGAATTAAGGTGATCAACAATGACTATCCTTTACTCCTTTTGTAGCTTGTAACTTCAAAAAAGTTATCCTTTATTGATTGCATATTAATTCATAACATGTTACGATGAAGAAGCGTTACGCAATCTACTTTTAAGCAGATTAGCTTGTATACAAATATTTGAAGAATCTGCAAAGTACATAACAGCCGTATATTTAAATCTATTGAACATACCACGCCAGATAACGCATTGTAATTTGTTCTATAAGAACTCTTGCTGTAACACCCTTTGCTATTACAGTAATTAGGGGAATTCCTGTATTTGTAACTCTTCCTTCTTTGATTGCAATTTCTGTCTCGTTCTTGATGGCACGTTCCATTTCTTCTTTGTAAGCTCTTACTCTTATGTTCAGCGTAGGATCGTTTAGGTAGCAGCAGTGAAATGCAATTAGACAAAAGTTTTTGGCTTGTAGCATCGTCATAAGAATAATACTCTTTTCGGAGTGATGCGCGGTCAATAGATGATACTGAAATGAAGCATTTTCTTGTACACTTACAATCTGGGCCTTCACTTACGTCTAGTTTTCATTTATATCAAGTTCCATTTAATCTAGCTTTTTCAGCATGTCTTTTCCACTTTTTTTGCTGGCTGCATACAAACTTCATAGTGTAGAATTATATAGATTGTAATTTTGTATTTTCCCGACGATAAAATTGGTAGAAAAGTGAAATAAAAGAACCTTTAAAACTTAGACAAGCGATTTTAAACCAAATCAATTTGATAATATACACATAAAATGCTGCTAATAATTAAAGCAAAGGATATTTGTTGTTTCTAATTTTGGTCAAATACAATAACTTTGCCACCACCAATAATTGCGAAGACTTAAGAACTTTGATCCAGTTAATGAACTGGCACACCTATTTTGGGTTCCGAGTGACATGCCTTCGAAAACGTTTCTACATCCTACAAAATAGAAAATACATACCTTTAACTTTATCCTCAGCCAAAATATTCTATATTATATTGATTTTTGTATTGAATATTATAAAGGAAGTTTTAGGTTCCAGCAGATGGGTTTTGCATGCAGGGGACCGCCTTCTCTAAATATGGAAACTATGCTGTGATAGGTCAGCACCCATGTAATTATGACCACTGCATTTTTATAGTATTAAACTTTCATGCAGAATATCCATTTCTAAAGGGTCTACTGACCCTACCACTTGTTTGTTGTAAAGGACAACAAGTTTATAATAGGGTATTTATAAACAACGGAGTTGGCTTTTTCCAGTTGATTAGACAGAGGTCAACCTCTACTGAAATCTGCCCAGAAAAAAGCTCATCTGAACGCTACTTACAGAAGACACCTTAGTGTAATATTAAAAATAGTCTATTTGATAAATAATAATAATAATAATAAACTTTTTTGCCTTCTCGGCAAATTATTTATATGAAATTACTGACAACTGTGGTTTCGCTTACACAAGCATCCTCAGGTGTCTACTAAACAAATAAGATTAAAAGTAGATGAAACTTTAAAAAAATGATGTTACGTCTATATACAATTCATATTGAAACTTACCAATAAACTATTAAATACTGTACACAATCAATATTTAATACAACAATGTGTTGACGCCTCCGTAGTCTAGTGGTTAACACTGTTGGCTACTAAACCGGAGGTCCGGGTTCGATTTCCGTCGCCGCCAGGAACTTTTCTGAGTGGTGGTCTGGAACGGGGTTCACCCAGCCTCGTGAGGACAAATGGGGAGTTATTTCATAACGAATCCGATCACGAATGTCAAGGTTAACGGCTGAGGGATGTCGTCATGCTGATCACATGTCCCCCTTTACCTGTCTGCCAGTATTGACTGTATGGTTATATACCTGGTAGGATACAGGCAGCCTACTCGACAGGCCCAAGTTCATCAGGACTGTTGCGCCATGGATTTTTTTTTTGTACTCATGTACTAAATTAAGTCAAATACTATATAAAATTTAAAATTCTATAGCGGAACTGATAATGTTGTTTTGGCATGCAAATTTAAGTGTCACTACGTTATCCAATCAATATACCAATCAATTTATTCATTATAATATTCTATTATTTCTACTGTTTCCATAAAGTCTAATCCACCTCTGATATTAATGCTATGAAGGAATATAACAATCTTTAATATCACACTTTCCAAATTCATTTCTAAACATGTGTTCAGTAAAAACATTATTCTCATTTCTATTCTTAATAGTTCCATTTTTTAAAATCTTTTCGAAGATTCAAGGAATGTACAATCGTTAACATTATTTTTGTCGTAACAAAATGTTCACAAATTTGCCTTCCTGGTGCATTTGGTTTGAGATAAGTACTCGATATCTTTACGTACGGGGCAGGAAATAGTACATATTGATTGCTGCCCTGCTCTCTGTCGCATCCACCTGCTTTTTGCCAGTAATTGAGTTGATTTACTTGCACACCGAAATGGAGCACAGCATCCATGCCAGGAAAATCAATACCCATACCAAATGGAACAGTACAAATCAAAACTCGGATGTTACCTTTGATGAGATTTCCCTGATGTATTGTTGACTTTTTGCATCAGTCACGCCATGATATGCTTCTGTCTTACGGAAAAAATATATTTTCGTTTGATTATGGTAGGCATGAATACCCTCTATTTCTGCCACCTACACCTACTTCTTGCTAGTAGTCAATTGTGCTATTGCGTTTTCGTAGGTGCACAATTATTCCCATATCTAGTACGTCGACACCTATTGCAAAGACAATTTATTGTGCACAGTATACACCTTAAGAGAGGTTTAATGCAATTATCAGTGTGGGGGTTTACAAACAATCCAAATGTCCAGTCATTAGTTATTTTAGAGCTGAAAATTTCATCCTAAAATAGGAATAGTAAGAAAAATCGCTATTCTGTTAACGCAGCTTCTAGTGACGCAAAACATGGAAATATTATTCGGTAATTGTAGTGAAACGTTGATATTGCTGTCCACAGAATATTTATAACGAATTATGTTTAAATTAACATTAATACGTACATAACATTGGCGCGACAGGTAAACATTGACAATGTTTGAACTTTAAAAACGTGGTACTATGTGGAATGTATACATGTAGAATACATCTTTATTTTACCTGCAATGTAACTAATTATATAATATTTCTACCTAGAGTCTTTAAGACTAGTCATCATCGAATTATGTATTCATTTATAGTTTTATATATATAGTTGTTCTTTCCAACAAAATTTTCCGCATATTTTAAAAATGTATAACATTAATCAAAAGCTAGTTACTTTTAAAAGTTGATCACAAATTGGCAAAAGTAGATATTTCGCGACTACATTTTGTGTATTATTTTCGTAGGTTCAAAAGTACCTGATGTGTATATAATTATAAAATTACCTCTTCAGATGATGTGTAACAATTAAGTAGGCTCACAAAATTACCAGCAAAAGTAACTGAGAATCTCACAATTTTGTTTCCAATCATAAGATTTCATCTGTAATGTATGTGGCGATGTATTCTGCTTTGAAGAGACCAACCTTGCCAAATATTCCCATCAAATAAGTCTCACAGTGTATTTTTCATCATAACTGCCAAATAAGTTTATAACAAACTATTGTGTGGACTTCTTTAATAAGAATAATTTATGTACACTATCAGTGCTTGATCAGTCCATCAAAAGTTAAAGAAGTAGGCCTGTATATTAGAGTAATACAGGTTTTTTTCAGTGAAGTTAAACACAATAGATCAACATGGGTGGGGATTATCCGACAGTTTACTGAAACAGTACCTGCAATTGTCTAATTCTCGAGTTTCTGCATTAATGTTTCTAAAATTGTGCAATTAAAGACAAATTAAACCATATTCAACTATTTACAACCCCTTTCTTATTTCCTTTGGTGTGGGGGAGTATTATAGGTTTTTTGATGGTCTGTCTGCTTTCTCAGTAGTTGTCAATCTTGAATAAAATACAAAAGCTTCATGGAGTGACATCCTTAAGAAGAAGAAAACGATTAAAAGTTTGTCATCCATTACAGACCAAGAAACTAGCTACTCATTTTTTTCCTTACAAAGTTGAGCATGTATCTGAGATTTGGTCTAACTAAAGTTAAATACAATACACGAGCAATATCCATAGACGTTATAATGTCTCAATATGCAATAATGTATCTTTATAACATTTGCTATTGTCACTTCTATATGCTCATTAAAGTTGGTTTGGTATATGTCACGTAGGATGCTACACGGGTATTAAAATACCTATATAGGTTTGCCGTACGCGCTACAGTGTCTAAAGGTATCTATAATCGAATAAAGATATACTGCTGAATAATGTTCTACGCATTTTGTATTTTTCTCAGACCAAGGAAAGTATTAATAGCAACAAAAACGATCGCAAATAATATTGATTATATTTGTATATTTATTTGACATTAATAAGCACATAATAGAAATTTAAGTTCATTAAGAATCAATTGCATTTTTAAAATATACTTGAAATAAGAATGCGTAATTATAATAAGTATCATACTAACTTACATGAACATTTATAATAATAAAGAAAAGCATTTAAAATGCATTATGCTGTCACATCACCAAGAAATCGGCTAAAAATCATATTATTATTTTCTTACAATTATTTTACCTACATATTGATATACTGGTACACAACAACACTGCACAGATTCTATGTACTTAACATTTAAAAGATTAAAGTGCTCTTTACAAGAGCTTACAAGAAAAACAACTCAAAGAGATCAGAATAAGGAAATGCATAAAAATCTTCCCTACACAACAGTTTTGTTCCACTACTAACACACTGAAAGAAAGTGATACATTAATCAAAGGTGACACTAATCGACCACGCCCTACTTGCTATTTCTTCTTCATTTACATCCTAGAGGACTATTCAAAGTCAAGGTCGCATAAGTACATTTTTATACTATCATTAATCTTGTTGTTACTGGTTGACCTTGAACAGTAGGTGTAGTGTTTTATATCACGTTTTTAAAGAATGATTTGTTTCTTGTGTTTATAAAGTGTAAAGAATAAATGTTTGAATAATAAAGATGAGTGTTTTCAGTAACAATGTATTATATTATTGTTGTTATTATATATTGTTATATGACGGAGTTTTGCGACCGTCATAATACCCCGTATTCTAGACTAAAATTTTGAAATAAATTTCAATGAAAAATACTTATTTGAGATTTTACAAAATTTCTAGCAATGTTCCGAATCTTCCTAATGTGACAGACAATTACTTAGAATTAACACAATAAAACAATAGTAAATATATATATAACTATGATTACTATTTAGCAATGGCACAATATTTAATTTTTACGTGGGAAAATAATTGGATTTTTTTCTTTTACCTTAGGTAGATGATTAAGATAAATTTCGTTCCTTTTCATAAATATTTACTCACTGCAACACTTCTAAAGGTTGTCCT
>JAQFYR010000585.1:0-12207 GCA_034694985.1 Campodea silvestrii
TATTCTTTCAGAGAATTTCATTCTATCAGAAATATGGAACCTTTGCATACGAAAATCTGGAAGGGAAGGGAAAAAAGAAGAAAAAAATATTTCATTTTCCTCTCTGATAATGCTTCTTCTTGTGTACCGATAACATTTTCCATTGGCATTTATTTTGGGTGTTGCCCTGCAAGGTGTTTCCCTATCATTAGATGAAGAACGGAAAAGAAAAATGGGTGTAAGAAGGAACGTGCCAAGTGGGGGATTAAGGGTGGATAAACTGTAATTTATGTACCGCGTTTTTTTTTTCCTTCTTTCATTAAAATGTATTTTCGAGTAGTGACAAAGCAATATTGTGTTAGAAGCTCTGTTGTTAAGGTGATGTAATTTTATGACGATAGCTGGTTTGATGATGCTTATTTAATAAATGTTACATTGCAGATTCTAGATATAAACAGTTTTTTTTAGGTTACAATATTTTCGAAAATCAGTATTATTATTTGTTATAGTGATTGTCTATTTAGGTTCAATATATTCGCCAGGGGTATTCAATATGATTGGATTTATACAAATGGATAATTCTGAGTGGCAAGAAACCAATTTATCTTTAAATATGTGCTCTAATAAAGTATTGATATGAGATTATTGTTGCAATATGGTTCTATTCAAACAGTATTACCTGTATGAGTAAGTAATTGTCAATTTATACCACAATAAAAGTGTGTTAGAATCAATATTAATGTGATTATCACTAGACGCTGTACTTCAACTTATAGGTGCTGAATGTTTATATTTAGAAATATAGAAAATATTGTAAAATTATAGGCAGTACAAAGATCGAAAATATTGTAAAAAGCTTGGCTTACGCTGTGGGCCTAAGTATAAACATAGCAAAGTCACAACGGTAAGCGCTGTTGAATGCCAATCAACATTATAATTATGTGAAATTACTGGATAGTTAAGGGCCTAAGCGCAATAAGAGGGAAGTTACTAGCCTAATTAAAATGATAGGAATAAAGTTACAGACTAGGTATAATGACAGGAAAGTAATGGACCTCAGAATAATACCAAGCAAGTTACGGCCATGTGTATAATATCAGGAGACTTATTGGTCTAAATATAATTTTAACGATCTTACGAACCTAAGTATAATGGTATAAAAGTTAGTGGTGTAAATACAAATTTGGAAACTAAAAGCATGTCGCAATTTCAAATCATGAGAAAGACGAGTAAGAATGTGAACCAATTTAAACCGGTATGGCTATCTAAGCTGAACATACATATTTTTAACAATATTCAAAACATATTATACAAACACCAGCATCTGAAAATTTTATATTTTACTGTACCTCCGTTGCTTACGCCCCTGAATCACGCAGAAGGGTAGAGAAGGGGAGAATCCGGGAGGGTGTATGTAAGATAGCAACGGATCAATGACTAAAACTGATGCGGAGAGTCAAGTAGAAAGAAAGAAAGAAGGAAAAAATACAACTAATTCAAAGACGTACCATGGAAAAGTACAAATATTGTGAGGAGAATAGAAAGGATGGTGAGACATTTCAAAACTTTTTTTTTACATGATGGCAGTGACATATCTGTCTTATCTTTTTACGTGTAGTGTTAAAAAAAAAACTTGTTTCCGATATCTAAATTGAACTAAGATTATTTAACTATGAGCACAGTTCCAGCTCCTATATATTAATTTTTCCAAATCAAAGTTGCCACTGAAATAAGTACATTTTAAAACAATTTGAGGAATTAGATGATATGAGTTTAACAAAATATCAAAAAATTAAATTTTAAAGTAATTTAAAAGGTTAAAGCAAATATAAATTAAAATACATATTACTGCACGTTTGCTGTAATAAACTATTAATTACATTACGTTGTCTTACGTTAACTCATACTCCAGCGGCGTTATCAATTTGCAGTCTATACGGCAGTGGTATTTGAAATTTAAATACGTTGAATCTATAATTATGTGGCAATATTTTGCAACAACAAAGTTGTAATGGACCTAAACTGAAATGATAAATTTAATACATTGCGAATATTCCTGAAGACTGCCAGAATGTTTAGAAAACCAAATTGTATTAACGAAATTTGCACGTAGATGTCCAATCAATTTCCCTGGTAAAAAATTAAATTAGTCTAAAACTATCTAATATAAGTATTTCTACCATATTAAAACTGATCAATCGTTATTGTGCATCACAACACACTAAGCACTATGCATACCCAAAAGTAAATCCTTTTACATGTAGCAAATGCTTGTATCGCTATGAGAAAACATTGTTACTTACATAATGTTGAACCAAATATACTTAATTTCTTTAAACATGTTGTCTATGTTCCTGATTAGTTTATTGCTCTCAAATAAAATTAGCGGTCGCTTGTTTGCAAGTACATAAAGTAAAGAACAAATATACAAATGATGGAGAACATGTTTGAATCGAGGCACATTTGATTTCAAAAGCACTGGAATACATTTTTGGTTGACATATCACATATCTATGGAAAACTACTTCAGGACAAACGTGCCTACTTAATCGTTGACATTCAAGTACGTACTAGTTTTAATACATACGACCTAACAACAATACTCCATTATACACCTAATTTTCACCATCCCTTCTCCTTACAACACATTGAACGTTATCCGATATGTTTCTGCCAAGCAAGTTCTATTCCTGCAGTACGTGTAGAACCCAAGCTGCCACTTTACCTGCGAAAACTTTGAAAGTACCACAGGAAGGCTTGGTGGTTTCTGCAGTTCAATGAAGACTTCCCACTCATGACACTTTAGAAAGTACATTTATATTCTGGAAAGAGTAGACGTTTATGACTTCAAGTAGAAGTAGGTGATGTTGCTACCTTGGAAAGATTCTAGGTTTGGAAGAGGTGTTTTGTTACGATTGTTACTCTGGATTGGAGGAATTTGGGTTTCGTGTTGTTTTAAATGCTATGTTGGTTTGACAGGCTGAGATATCTGTATAATTATGTTGAACTGTGAATTTCACTGGAACAGGTCTATTAAGTCGATGACATGCTCCCGGTTGTTTTTCTCCTTGCCCAAATATATTGTTACAGTGTTGTCAACTCTTGATTGTCCTTAGTCGCTGGATTGTCCTTGAAAAGTCGCTACATTTTCAAATTCGGTTAATTTAATAAGAAGCACATGGGGTAAAAAAGCATTTTGCGAATTTAAACCAGCCAGGATAGATTTTTAATGTACATGGTTAATTTTCTCTTATGTGGTTATTCGCTTCTCGTTTTCTCTATTGTAAGTAACACATAGTATATTGTATCCCTCTTCCAAATGTAAAAGCATCTTTGTTATTCAAACACTTTCTTTCAATTATAACATATTTGACTTAAAATGCACATTGTATTTAAAAATTCAATGATGTGAATACGAAGTTAAGATCTAATTTTAAAAATAAATTGTTTCCATGGTTTTGATCATCAGTAGGCCTAGTGTTAGAAATCCAGTTAGTTTTGCCAACACTGATTAAGACTTTCTGCAGTTGCAGTTTGTGACGTCTTCGTTACACTTTCAATTTTTTGCAGCGTGGGACTTTCGTTTTTGTAAATTTTCAATGTTACCAAATATATTTCAGTTCGTCAGGTAATAATTACAACTTTTCCTATTAGCCAAATCTGGTAATACTAGAGCATTATTTGAATATACGTTACATATACGGCACGTCGACAGTAAAGTGTGCACAA
Source organism: Campodea silvestrii (assembly GCA_034694985.1). Taxonomy (NCBI): domain Eukaryota; kingdom Metazoa; phylum Arthropoda; class Diplura; order Rhabdura; family Campodeidae; genus Campodea; species Campodea silvestrii. Next base: position 3,709 of record JAQFYR010000585.1, read on the forward strand.
AGAATGCCGATTTCGTTATGCATCATTCTAAACCATATCTTCGTATATATTTGCGATTCCTAACGTCCTAAATTCCATCTTCAAATGTTTGTTGATATTTTGGAAATTGTAATTCCTATTCCGGAAGATTGAAGTGACAAAATGTGTCATTTTGCATCATTGACTTTCAAGAATTCATCACTATTAAAAGAACGTCACTACTCTGGGGAAGAATGCAATTTCGAAATCAACATCACGCAGCACCCAGAATCATATTCGACAACTGTATAATAATCGTTCAATAATTATCAACCATAATTGTATAATTTCTAATATTGTAGGAACATTTGTAAGATAGGTAACACTTATAATATTAATACAGATCTCAATAACGGTTCTGATTTCAAAGTAGAAACATTGCATGTAATGAAATGCTCTTAGAATTTAATTTCCAGGTTCTGAAATCAATACACAATAATAAAAAGGGTAATCTTTTGACATTACCTGACCTGAGATCAATTTTTGTTGTGGAAACAATAAATATATTCACTGTAAGTAACCTGAGAGCAAATACAGTTTGCTTTCATATCTAACAACATTTAAAAAGAATGACAATCCTATTTCCATAGTTCCTCTCTCCATCTCTCATATAGGTTTTACAACTTCCTTCTATCACTGCAGTGACTTTTTAAATCATTTGGGATGAAACATGTTTGACATAATAACAAAGACTTTTAACAAAAAATCAATATTTGTATTAGGGACTGCTCAGAGGCATACAGTACGTAGAATACAGAAAAGAAACAATGCATCAAAAAGATCAGAGTTCTATTATGATTTTGTTGCATTCAAAAGTTTCTATATTGATCAGTGGCGGCTGTTGTTGGGTTGTGCGATTTTTCGGATTTAATATTAATAGTCTTTATTTACTGGGGAGTTCCATGTCATAAAAACGGTATTGAGCTGCTGTGTAGCTTAAAGAGTTATTGTATGAACTTGGGAGTTCAAATAAAATACATACAGCATCTTGGTGAATCCTGGAGTAAACATCCGCACGTTAAAAGTACAGTGTTTTAAGATTTTAAACCAGCAATGTTAAAGTTTCTTTAAATTGTACAAATAAATTACAGAATAAAATTACAAATAGTAATGAATTAGCATTTATTGAAATTAGTTTAATAATGTATTACTGAAATATGACTGGTGAATTTGGAAATAATTAAAATTTGTTGAAACTAATTAATGTATTTATTTATAAATTTTGTTTATGGATATAGCACACTTGTTTAGGCACTCGAAATTTACACTTGCATAAATGAATCAGGTGACAGGTTGACTCATAATTTTTGAATCTAGAATAAATGTACGCACTATAAGGGCACTGTTGACAAGAGAACAGCAATTACTGAAAACAATCAAATAATATCCCGGCGCTAAACGAACACTGTACTTTCAGAATACGAATACATTTCTTTACAACTAATCAATTACAGTGGAGGTACAGTACATTACAGATTTGATTACATGAGAATGAAAAAAAAAAAAAAAAAAACAGTAATAAAGTTTTTTTTATTCAATGTTCCTTCCCTGTTAACGCAGTTTTGCTTTCTTCTGTTATTTGTTTCTACTGTATTACAGATGATCATATATTATGTAGCCTACATTAAATTACTTATGTTAAATTTAAGATTTACCTCGCAATGATTTTTGTCTGCTTTTCACTTTGCTTGTTTGCAATGAATAAATTACATGTACTTGTGGGATAATACGAATACATGCAGATTAAATCCTTTTAGTTGCCATACCATGTGGATATCCAGGTACAAGCTGTACAACATGCATATGTTCGGAATTTATAAATCGTTCTAAAAATCACAAACGACTCTATAAGTTTGTGAAATTTGTACATGTTTGATTTGTTTCCCGTTTTAAAACATTGGTTAATAAATGTGATGTCGGTTATTTGGAAATTAAATTGCTTAATGAGATAACACATTTGCTGTCATATTCATAATCGTGCACACCAATTGCTCGCAAATCAACGAAAAATAGTAGTTCACTACAATCAACGTTAACGAAGTTAACAAGTTCGTTTACTTTATAATACCACAAAAGTAATGACGTAAAATGAAACTTTGCTTTGTACCAACTTATTACCCAAATTAATCCAACATACCATGACCGAGTATCATAAATATTGTTAAATTTAGAAAGCAATTTCACAAAAATGCTTTTGTTGTGTGCAGTTTTCACAAAGATTTGAATAATCTCCTGTTTTAAATTTCGGAAACTAATCGAATTCACCTATTAAGCACTATTTTGAAAACCGTTCGGCACGAAAAATATTATTAAATACATTCAAAATACTTTATTTTAGAAAAATTTAAATATTAGCAAACAACCTACACATAAAAACGCACAAAAGAGAATAATTGAACATAAAACACTTTTTTTTACAACATTAAAATTAAATTCCATCATAGTAATACGAAATCCCGCACATTAGAGTTCCGCGCGTTAACATTTATACAAATAGTAGAGTAAACACATCAATATTTTCCCGTCACAGTCGAATGAAGTGGATATGTAATTACTTCTTGCGGAAGAAAAAAAAATCTATTATTGTTAATGAAGCGAATAATTGATTTCTTGGTATCTGCTTCGGTTTTCGATAGTGGAAAAAGACTTATCGATCTGGAGAGACAGAAAAGGATGGTATCCTAACGACATTGTTAGTGCAGCACGGACATCGAGCGTGGGGAAATGCATTTTGGTTGGCCGGTTGTATCTTGAGCTCCGTTGAACAGGAATTTTAAGGATGAGGTATTATGTGTTATTGTGTACATTTATTTATTGTAAATGAAATGCCAGCAATGTGTAATTGACAGGTTTGATTTTCTTTGTTTGTTTTCCGTTATGCTGGTTGTGAAGAACTACTTGCTGGTTTAACATCGTATACCAGCATGAACGATGCAATTTTGAAAACAACTTACTGTAAGAAACTATTTTGTTCTCAGAAATTGAAATGTGAAAATATTCACTTGGATAATGTTGAGTATGACTTTTCTCCGAAATCATAATTAATTAAGCGAAACAGAAATGTATGTTAACAACATTGTAATAGAAATAATTATTGATAATTTTTTCCATTTAAAATTTGCATGCAGTCCGCAGTATGTTGAAATACATGACAATTTCGAAAACCTGAAACTTCAGAAAATTCAAAGTAAAATAAAACAATAAATTTGACTTGGTCCTGTATAGGTTACATTTCTGGTTTAGATATTTAATATAAGAGTACGCCGTATACATTGTCACGCATTACTCTATCAGTAAATATCACACATCGCACCAAATTTGTATATTTTGTCGTAATAATATTAATAGTAATACAAGAAAAACAAACATTTTAATTCCGACAATATACATAGAGAGAAAATGTCATGTGTATTACTGTAGCTCGTATAAAACAGGTTTTCAGATATTTACCAAGGAAAGTTCATTAAAATATTCTTTTTTTATATGAATAGCTGAAAACATTTACAATCTCAAAATTCTGAGAATCGCCGAATATTTTCACGTTGCATTTTTACACACCATTAATTCAAAACTTCTGATCTCTTCGTAGAAAGTGACAAGACTTTCTGTTTTCTTGAAAGCTTAAGTTCTACTTGTCACTGTTTCTAAGAAAACCCCCATTTGTATAGCACCGAGATAATCCACTGCTACAAAAACAAAAGTACATGTACCTGCAGACGTCTTCAAGTTAAAATAATTTATGAAAACAAATGATGTCATCTACAACTGAAAGGTCAGGTCACGCACTTCATATGTTATTATTATGTTGCTAATACTTTACAATATAGGACAGCCCTTCCAAATCAACGAGAAGAAACGGTTATTGTATGTTCCCGCATATTTGTTATATATTAATATACAGTTAGTATATTTCCTAAAACCGTTGTATTATGATAAACTAGCACCTGACATAAATGAAAGTTCAAAATATTTTATTATAGAAAACTCATCAAAGATATAATTTATAGGTATTACTAATAAATTTTAAATTCTAGTTGATAATATATTTATTACAAATAGCTAGTGTATTATGATATTCGAAAATGTTTCCCTCGTTAATTCTCACATCATTATTATTGAATGCAGAATAAAAAGTAAGATCTTCAGTAATATTACCGTAATAGAGTGACGAAAGAACTGTATTAAAAGCTACTCATGCGGGAAATTGCACACTGATTGTTCAATATATACCATTCCTGACGGTACAATTAGTATGAAAAAATTTAACTGCCCATTTCCGACCTGCTAATATATGGGATGGCCCAAACATTTTCGTCAACACGGAATATTACAACATGGGTAAGATGGGTTGTGCATGACCATAACAGTTTCTGAACTTCATTACTCCGAAATCTGTTTAATGTTTCTCTGACAATGGGAAGCAACGTTTCCATTTCTCATCGTGCTAAATTTATGGTTTTAGCTTTCCCTAACATTGTCTTCACCTGGGCGTTAATTACTAACCTGTCACAGACGGTGAAGATGAACATTATTTCAAGGTATTAAAACAGAAATTAATATTTTTATCCATAAGTCGCAATTAGATAACATTTAGGCTCGTGATGTACTAACGACTTGGGCCGGACTTCAGCACTTTGAATTTAATAAGTTGGTACGCTTATCATTCTTTTAATTGTTACAAAGAAATGTTTCTTCTTCTTCATTAATACTTTTAAGATCTCTCTAAATGTGTGAACTTACAATACCGCAATAACAGGGGCTGCATTTTTAGTGACCTCCATAAAAAGGGTATTTGTTAACTTTCAGAATTACCAGTGACGGAAAAGTATGGGAGCTAGGTGTATACGTTTATTTTGGCCGAAAGTATCACTTTCATTTAAGATTGCAAACTTGTTCTAGGCTGGCCTTATATGTATCATTTTGCTAAAACGAAAAATAAATTGCTCAATAAAAATAATTCATGCAGAACTGCAATTTTTTTCTATGTAATCCTAAGACTGCACAAGCAATAATTAAAAATACCCTTTTAACACATGGAACCCGTGTTGTATTTGTTGAAACGTTGTACCTTGTACAACAAAGAGGTATTACCATGACATGGTCGAACTTGAATTGTATACGAGCTATAGGATGATGGTAACGAAATTTCAACTAACAGATAGTGAATGCTATTATTTAACAAATAAACTATTCTGTCGAAAAATACTATCTCTAATTCCCTATAAATAACTTTCAGGAATTTAGATTACAATCAATAATTTACTTTCGGTTAATCTCTTAATTCATCTGCAGAAAATATAAATACAACTGTCCGCAAAAAATTTTTTTAATTGAAATACAAATTTTGTAACTTTCATATTTTATTACATTCGTGTAACGTTCTTGCAACAAATTCTGATATTTCCAAGCATTGTCGTAATATCAGTAGTCACGCTTTACTGCTGTGAAATAATTTGATTAAACAAAAAAAAATAAAAAAAAATACAAAAAAAAAAAAAAAAAAAATAGTTGCAATATTTCTAACAACTTACTGAAGAAATTCGAACACCTTTAGTAAATCAGGTCAAGGAACATCGTCACTTGAACATTCCGTGACTGTACATAAGAGAGAGTCAAACAATCTTTAGCAACCCATTTCAACACCCAAAATCAGATATTTTAATTGTTAACAACGTTAGCTATCATCCTATACGTTCCCAAAACATACCGTCAGTGCAACAAAAAGATTTAGCCTACTTCATGTCACAAAACCCTAAAGCGTGAACGAAACTGGATTTGATTGTGATTTTAGACTGGATATGTATTGATCTTAAATATGACCTTTGTACGAATCAGACCAGTGGCGACAAATGACAGAATTAGTATTCATCTCGAGTAGACAAAAATTATTTTAAGCGGATAAAGTATTTTTGTGGTGAAAGGAAAATTGTTGTAGCGGCTATGTGGTTGGCGGTTGGAGTACGCACACTGATTAATTTAAACGGATACGGTGGTTCTTATGTTTTGATCATAAGGATGTTTATAAGGATCATAATTTATAAGTTAATTTATAAGATCATAAAAGATTTATAAGATCGTAAAAGATCATAATTTATAAGATTTATAAGATATAATTTATAAGATTTAATTTATAAGATCATAGTTTATAAGGATCATAAAAGGATCAATCATAAGGAACATAAGGATGTTTTAGTAACATAATCTGGCAATATTGTTTGAATGAATTGAAGATACGTTTAGTGTAAAGATATGAAGGAAATTATCTACTTTGAAGCATGAAAACGGAGGGACGATATACTGCAAGTTACTTTAGCTGACCTTTCCATTTGCGAAAAGAAAGTCTTAGCTTCAGTATTTCTTGTCAAATCAGCTTCCACACCAAAATGTTGGAAGATTTACGGAGTCCTGAGCACATTATTAACAGCTTTTAATATGAATATAAAAATAAACGAATGTTCTCTAGAAAATTACACTATTATTCAATGCTTCTTCACAAAATCTTGTAAAAACTAGTTAATCTTCATTTTTGTTTATTATGGCTAATATGCAACACTAAAAAAAAATATGTCTAGTGCAAATAGTTTAAAAAAAAATCAGCAGTATTTTACTGGTTTGACGTTACCGACGGATTTTACTGATACTTTGAACTAGTACAGTCTGATTTGATTAAATGTATTCATCAACTTTGTAAATAATAGGGTATGTGCGTGGGATCACGGATTTGAATAAACACCATCTACAATATATATTATGATTATACATAATGAAACAATTACCATACAAGAAAGGATTTGAGAAGCTCACAAAGTATGTAACCAATTATTTGGAAAAAAAAAATACTTCAATGAAAAAAAAAAAAAGAGAGAAGCGTACCAACGGCCCGTTTAACAAAGTTACCTTTGTTACTGCGTCAGATCCTAAATTCGTTATCCCCCAGGAGTCACGTGACCACGATGTTTAATAGCATTTTTAGCCAAAACGGTTGGTCGAAAATTAAAAAAAAATGTGGGTGATCTATAGCAATTCTTAAAACTTATAAATGATACAACACAAAAAGTGTGCACATACACTATTGCATTTGCTACACCGTTAGTGCTTTGCTTGCTGATATATATATATCAGCGAGTTGGGAAATCAGGTAAAATCTGCACCTTGAATTTTGATTGTTATAAGTCATATTAATGCAGTACACCTGTGTACCAAATACATGCTAGCAACTGCAACCATTTATTAGAACCAGACTGGTGAATTGCGTTGGGAAACAACATTTAGCTTACTCCGAGCTGGAACTTGAATTCACCGTTAGTATCTTGTGTGAACAAAGCATACCCTTCTATCAAAATGCTAAAGGTGATTGAATTTTCGAGGAACGCTACAACTGAAGTTGTAATTGATATTTAATTTCGTTAATAAGTGACTTGCATGATAAAAAATTGCGTCACTAGGGACTTTATAATTTTTTTTATTTACTGTGGCGCACCCACATCAAGAGCTGATGATAGTTATATTGTTGAGTTTGAAAATAGTAGGCCTACATTATTCTTACTAATTCCAAAACCCACGGTTTTTGAAGAATATGAAATACTTTAGAATGTTTTTAATGTTGAATTCTTAGAAATGATATTACTTAGGTGTTTATTTGACTTCGCTGTTGCGGTTTCCTTAATTCGATGTGTTTAGTTAAATAACTATTGAAACGGGAACAATGAAATACATCAAGTTACGCCATGCGTTTCCCTCTTTACTACTGATAATAATGTTAAACTGAAAGCAGGGCTTTGTATTAACAACTGACAGTAAGTGTTTCAGATTATGTTTTTTTTTTATTAATCTACGTGCAATATAAATCTTGTAATATTATTTAACTTTATTTTTAATTGAAGTTAAATATTCCTTTAACGAGTTTGTATATGAGAAAGAAAGTAGGAATAAATTATATTAAACCTTTATACCTAAATCCTGCAATGAACAAAAACGAAGTAAATAAAATAAATAACTTTTGAAATCACCATATTTAATAAATACATAACTAACGTATTTATTATTTAATATACATATTAATTTCTAATATTAATATACTGAAGAAATATACATATTGGGTAGTAAGCAAGTTTTTAGAAGAAACTTAACTTTTTAATAATTAATGTTGATGAATAAACATAGAATTAAATTACAAACGTTTACATACAGTTTTTGGGTTAGGTACTTTCACATGGACTAATTGTAGAATAAAACTAAAAGTAGTGGTTGTTGCGTACTTGGTTCAAGAATTGCCGCCAAAAATCAGTGGCAGCTTGTGAGTATTGTATGAAAAAATAAAATTATGCGGCTTATTGTGCATGATTGCGTAATTCAGAGGTGGTGTACAATTGTGTTGAGTTTCAAACGGCGCTCCGGAAGTAGCAGTTAAAATGAATGAGGCTAATAAACCTGAACATAGTCAACAAACTAATACAATGAGAGTCCGAAAAGTTACAGAAG